>CM064480.1:71170107-71206651 GCA_032716605.1 Paralithodes platypus
TGTTGATTTCTTCCTGGCGAGCGATAGCGAGCCAGCATTGTATGCAGAAATCCGGCTTCGCCGGAGAAATTTTTCTATCAAAAAATGTACAAATTTAACTTGCTGTCAAAACAAAAATATATATATATGCTGGTTCGCTACCGCTCGCCAGGAAAATATTGACACCTGAATGGGGGTTAGCATCTTAACCCTGCTCAGGCATATTGGCCCCATATGGGCCAAAAAATATGCGTAAGACAGGTTTTTTGTGAATATTTCACGGCCGGAGGCCGATGGTAAGAAATTTTGAAGACGAGCAGTCAGTTCGCAGCGTCCTACAACCGGGAGAGGGTGTGAGCCACCGCTCTCTCTGCTCCCCTTTCCTGTACCAACCTGCCGGTCACCATATGGGGTCCATAATCCCAAATGTGTACTACAAATTTCCCCTTCCTATCGAACTTTTTAGCCCCAGAGTTCTGCCTTGTTGTCACCCTAGACCCTCAGCCATACCCTCCACAGCCCTGCAACCAAATTAATCCAGCGTATGTAATGTATGAGATATGCCTCACTTTTGTTGACCCTTTTTTTCACTACTTTTTTTTTTTTTTTTTTTATATGGCTTAATATTTACAATTATGTAATTTGCTCCTAACATAATATTAAGCATTAATTGTAGTTTCTATTGGTAACAAGAAATTTAAAATCCATCAATCAGTTTTCGGGTGAGAGTCGTTTAAAGTGCCGGTCCCCATATGGGGCCACATTGCTAATTTCGTTACACTTCTGGAACATTACCTGAGCAGGGTTAAACAGTAGGCTGAATGGGGCCGAATGGATACAAGCCAAAGAGAGAGGGAGAGAAAGAGAACAAAAAAGCGAGGTGGGCTCCCTTAACATTGTTTGGGCGTTCCCGTTGCTCTATGATGGTCGTGTAGTAAGTAGTAGTAGTGTGTATTAGTATGTGCTTAGGTGTTGTTTCTATACAGTGGCTTTTTTTTTTTCTCTTCTATTAAGGGGAGGTTTTTAGTGTGTATCTTAGACTTCCATCAAGCTTAAAATTACTCCCCCTTGACTCCCTTTCAAGATAAATTTGTACATTTTTCGGTAGAAAAATTTCCCGGCCGAAGGCTGGTTCCTCTTAAATTACAGGCTCGCTATCGCTCGCCAGGATAACATTGACACCTACATGGCACGAAAGGTCTTAAAAGTGACATAAATGGGGTGAAAGTTCTTAAAATCGTCAAACTAATGGGGCGAACGTCTTAAAATCTCAAAAGCAATGGGGTTAAACATGAGGGAGAAGGAAGTTCGAGAAAAATATCCCTCAAGTGGAGATCTTCCCTTAATGCGCTTGTTTCTGTCTGTTTTTTTTTTTGTATTATTCTTTTCAGTCGGTTGCTTGTCTGTCGCAAGTGTCTGTGTTTTCTTAACTAGACTTCATGAAAATCTACTTACGAGGCAGATACATACTAAGATAGAAAACAAAATGCTACACATGAGAGAGAGAGAGAGAGAGAGAGAGTGAGTGTGTGAGAGTGAGAGTGTTTTCATAGGAGATAAACTGATGGGAAGACGAATGACGAGAAGTTTGGAAAAGCCGTCTTGAAATGAAGGGAGATTAAGAGATGAAGTGAGACGTGGGTGTGAGTTGTGAGGAAGGGAGGGGTGGATGAGGGTGTGGGTTGTGAGGGAGGGAGGGGTGGATGAGGGTGTGGGTTCTGAGGGAGGGAGGGGGTGGATGAGGGTGTGAGTTGTGAGGGAGGGAGGGGTGGATGAGGGTGTGGGTTGTGAGGGAGGGAGGGGTGGATGAGGTTGTGAGGGATGGAGGGGGTGGATGAGGGTGTGGGTTGTGAGGGAGGGAGGGGGTGGGTTGTGAGGGAGGGAGGTGGTGGATGAGGGTGTGGGTTGTGAGGAAGGGCGGGGGTGGATGAGGGTGTGGGTTGTGAGGGAGGTAGGGGTGGATGAGGGTGTGAGTTGTGAGGGAGGGAGGGGGTGGATGAGGGTGTGAGTTGTGAGGGAGGGAGGGGGTGGATGAGGGTGTGGGGAGGGAGGGGAGGGGGTGGGTGAGGGATGAGGGTGTGGGTTGTGAGGGAGGGAGGGGGTGGATGAGGGAGGGAGGGAGGGGGTGGATGAGGGTGTGAGTTGTGAGGGAGGGAGGGGTGGATGAGGGTGTGGGTTGTGAAGGAGGGAGGGAAGGGGTGGATGAGGGTGTGAGTTGTCTAAGAGTGAGTGGATGATGGGGAACGTATGAGGTGTAGGAGAGTGAGTAAGAATGTACGTAATGAGTTGCTTAGGATTTAATCTTTGTTTAAGGAATAATATTTTGAGGAATGTGATTATATATGAAAGAGTGCAGTATACAGAGGGAATTAATTAGAATATATACAGTAAGTGTTAAGAAAATTGTTCTAGTATAAGGTATGACTTGTATGGCATTAATAATAAGGAATTTGTATTGTAAATAATTAGAGGTTATTGTAAATATATATATAAATATAATATATATATCTATATATATCTATATATATACCGGTATTATATATATATATATATATATATATATATATATATATATATATATATAATATATATTCTATATACATATATATACCGGTTATATATATATATATACTATATATATCTATATATATATATATATATATATACTATATATATACACAGGTATATACTGTATATATATGAGAGAGGTTGACTATATTTGTCCAAACCTATTAATAATTATGGGTATATTATTACATAGGCAATTAGTGGGGTATTATCAAAGGGTATTATGTGCCAACACCGATATTCATAACGGTAATTATGAAATATGAGATTGACCTTTAATTAACGAGTTTATGAGAAATTTCAGATATGTTGTGACAAAAAATCCTTTTGATCTACAGTAATTGACCAATATATTATTTGTTAGGTAATTAGATTTGGTTAAACACATCTTATTAATAATTAGCCTAATTACACAAATATTTCAAGCAGCTCTTCCTTTACCTGAGAGTACACAAAAACACAAAATACGACATACACACACACAAACTTCAATATACATACGCCGACATACATACAGACATACATACATGCATACAATAAAAACAAACCCACACATTTCAACACACTCACGTCACACTATAACACACACACACACACACACACACACACACACACTTTAGTTTATACACACACACATAGTCACTCAAAGTCTTGCTCCCCCACCCCACTTTGCTATGGGTCCTTTCATCACTTATACCCCAGCCCTTTCATCTCTCTCTCTCTCTCTCTCTCTCTCTCTCTCTCTCTCTCTCTCTCTCTCTCTCTCTCTCTCTCTCTCTCTCTCTCTCTCTCTCTCTCTCTCTCTCTCTCTCTCTCTCTCTCCTCTCTCTCTCTCTCTCTCTCTATCTCTCTCTCTCTCTCTCTCCTTTAACCCAGCTCAGATTAAGAGGTGACTAAATTCAAGTGTTCAAAATCATCAAAGGCATCGACAGTATGAACTGTAGTAAGAACTTCACTGTCTACCAATCTAATTACACGCGGGGAAACGGTTGCAAAATTATTGGTAAATCTTTTGACTATCACAAATTTAAGAATTTCTTTTTCAATCGAGTTGTCAACTTGTGGAATGGGCTTCCCCGAGACATTATAGACTGCATCACCGTTGATTCTTTTAGACTTCGCCTAGACAAATATCTTGCATCAAACTCGTAACTGACTGCGTTTGTAAATGAATAAATGTATTTTATTCCCCCCTCAGATTCACCAAAGAATTATTGTGTTTATATATTGCTAAGACGTTACTCTCTTTTTCCTAGATATACGAAAGATCCTTATAACTGTGTTATGTTACTAACCCACCTGTCCCCTACTAACTTCCTAGTCCTGCCACGGACATTAGTTCCAAGGCATGGGTTCCCTTTCCAATTTTCCCTTACCCACTCTAAACCACTGTTTGGACACTTGATCCGCAGTGTTTTGGAGAACAAGCAGCCTAGAGAGGGTCACTTGGACTGTTGTTGCTTGATTTCCTTTGTACTCTCTATATATCTATAGCTATCTATCTATCTATTTATCGCTCTCCCCTCCTCTCTTATCTTTGCTTCTCCCCCTCTTTCCTCTTCTTTATCCTCTCTTTACCACAATTTCTAGGTATATCCTCTCTCTCTCTCTCTCTCTCTCTCTCTCTCTCTCTCTCTCTCTCTCTCTCGCTCGCTCGCTCGCTCGCTCTCTCTCTCTCAATAGTAAATTTGACTATAAGAGTAAGTGAAGTGTTATACAAGTTGAGCAATTTATATGCTAATAAAACTCCGGGACCAGATACCATCCACACAAGAATATTGACAAACTTACTTGAAGGAAGAAATAGCCGAGTCCTTAACTTTAATATTTAACTTGTCACTGCAGTAGGAAACGGTACCAACTGATTGGAAAACTGCAATATATTACGCCTATATTTATTATAGAGAATAAGGCCCAAGCAAGTAATTATAGATCAATTAGCTTACCGTCAATAATAAAAGACAGAATAATAGATTAGCTAGAATAAAAAATTATCTCTCTCTCTTTCTCTCTCTCTCTCTCTCTCTCTCTCTCTCTCTCTCTCTCTCTCTCTCTCTCTCTCTCTCTCTCTCTCTCTCTCTCTCTCTCTCTCTCTATCTCTCCACTGATAGATGATGACCACAGTTTTTCCCAGGATAAAGATATAACACCCCCCACTCCTATCAGAACCCTCAGCCCATGCCTCAGCCCCCCCCCCCCCCCCCCCCACTCCAATTGTATTCTCCTTTACCGCTCCATCCCAGGTGTGTGTGTGTGTGTGTGTGTGTCCTGTCTTTTTCTAAGTCTGTTTGCGCGCATGTATTTGTATATATGAATGCGTGTTGGCACTTATTTGTTTATGTATGTATGTATGTATGTGTGTGTGTATACTGTACATATAATTCTGCAGTTCATTGTTCCTTATACATTTCTTGCCCCCTTTGTCCTCGCTCGCTTTCTCTCCTGCTTGTTCCTTCCTCCTATTCTTTGTCTCTTCCAGTTATATTCCCTATTCTATTTTTACCTATCCTTCTTTGTATTCCCTATCCTTGCCAAGCATTGTCTTACCTCCTGATTACCTAAACAATATAGTGGGCATATAGCATAAATAATTCAGTTGTATTCTACATAATTCCAAAGGATCTCCGTCACCCATTTTCTTACGCACATATTCCTCATTCCTTGGCGAACTATTTCTTCAAGAACATACATAAATAAATTGATATATGTATTTAACCCCTTGAGGATTATGTCGCGTTTTGAGTATATTCTGACTGTCCTTAGACGATTGTATACAGCTTACGAAGGATCTGTGGGAATTTATAGGTCTCAGTTAACCCTCTGACTTCCATAATTATACCCTCCCTAATTGAATACAATCGCCTAATAATAGCTATAAAACAGAAAATAAATGCGTTATCGTATTTTTAAAGGGTTAATTATTACATCCTCACCTGTTCATCCCCCATTACCTCTTCCTACTTCTTCCTCCACTCCCCCCACTCTTTCTATCCCCCCCGCCCTTTCGTTCTACCTCATCATTTCCCACCAACCTCCTCCTTTCTTCCTCCTCCTCTTACTCCTTCCTTCCCTCCTCCTCATTCCCTCCCATTGTTCTTCCTCCTCCTCCCCTTTCTCCCTCCTCCTTCCTTCCCTCCCTCTCTCCCTCCCCTCCCATTGTTCCTCCTCCTTCCCCTCCTCCTCCTCAGTCTTTTCCTTCCCTCACCTCCTTCCCTCCCTCCCTTTCCCTCCTCCTCCTATAACGAAACGTTATAGACTATAACCTATAACGTTATTACCTATAACGAAACGTTATAGACTGCAGCACCGTTGATTCATTTAAACTCCGCCTAGACAAATATCTCGCATCAAACCCGCGACTGACTGCGTTTGTAAATGAATAACTTTATTTTATCCCCCCCTCAGTTACTAACCCATCTGTCCCCTACTAACTTCCTAATCCTGCCACGGACATTAGTTCCAGGGCAGTATTTCCCTTTCCAATGTTCCCTTACCCCCTCTAAACCACTGTTTGGACACTTGATCCTCAGTGTTTTGGAGGACAAGCAACCTAGAAGGGTCACTAGATCTGTTGTTGCTTGATTTCCTTTGATTTCCTTTGTACTCCTCCTTCCCTCCTCCTCCTTCCTTCCCTTTCTCCCTTCCCCCTTATCCTCCTCCTCCTTCCTTCCCTCCCTCCCTCCCTCCCTTACCCTCTTCCCCTTTCTCCCTCCTACTCTCCTCCTCCTTCCTACTTCCCTCCTCTTCCTTCCTTCCCTCCCTCCCTCCCTCCTTCCTCCTCTTTCACCCTTCTCTCCCTTCCCCTCCGCCTTCTCCCTTTTTCCCCTCCCCATCTCCCACATCGCCTCCCCTCCCTCCCTAACCTTTCTCCCCCATCGCCTTCCCTCCCTTCCTAACACTTCTCTCCTCACCTCTCATGCATATTCCCTCCCCTCTCCCCCTTCTTACCTTCCACGCCCCTGCCTTACGCTCCTTGTCCCCCTCCACCTTCCCTCCTCCCCCCCCCCCATCCCCACCCATATTTTTCCAAATGTCTTTTCTCCACTTCCTACCCTACCCTCACCTTCAACCCCCCCCCCCCCCTCTTCTGCTCCTCTTTTCCCCTCACCATCCCCTCCTCCCCTATCCACCTCGTGTCTTCCTCTCCTTTTCTTCTCATCAATCCCCTCCCACTCCTCTCTTTCCCTACCATCCACATTCCCTCTCTTCCCCTCCACCTCCTCTCATCTCGCCCCCTTATCTTCCCCTCTCCATCGCCCCTCTCTCCCCATTTCTCTCTCTCTCTCTCTCTCTCCACTGATAGTTGATGACCACAGCTTTTCCCAGGATAAAGATATAACACCCCCATTCCTATCAGAACCCTCAGCCCATGCCTCAGCCCTTCCCTCCTCTCTCTCGCCCCCTCCCTCCCTCCCCCCCCCCCCCTCCCTCCCTTCCTCCCTCCCTCTTTTCTTCCCTCTCTCTCATTTCGCTCCTTCTCCCCTTCCCTCCCCTCTCCTCGTAACTTACCCAAGCCCGGAACCAATTTTTAGACTATGACCCGCCATGACACTTTACAGGCTCAAAAACTGATGCAAAAAACCCACTTTGAATATTTGTGTATACCTGGCTGGTGGAAGAGGATATTTGGGAAAGCTATTTGTTGTTGTTGGTGTTTTGTATTGTTGTTGATATTAGATTTAGTATCGCACTTACTCTTATTAGTTGTTGATTTTCTTGTTGATGTTATTTTAAGATACTGATCAATTTAGTAAAGCTGGATGATTATCTAAAAGCAGGTTGTGTGTGTGTGTGTGTGTGTGTGTGTGTGTGTGTGTGTGTGTGTGTATTATGTATACAGTAGATTATGGAAAATTGCCGTGTTCGAAATTTAGTCAACGTGACATTGTACAGGTTGAATATTATCTAATATGAGTTTAGATAAAGCATACAGTTATTAAAGATTCATATTTAGATTACTTTTCCCTTTTTATACGTAAGTAGATTCGATTAATGTAAGTTAAGGCATTTATAGCCTATTTGTTTCGATTATTGATTAAGAGATTGTTTAGTGTATCTATATTTGTTTGGATAATTGATTAAGAGATTGTTTGGTGTATCTATCTATATTTGTTCATAGTTTAGTACATATATTCAGTGCTTACACCCTATCATGTACAGTCGCGCTAATAAGTCATGTCCCAACTATCATTACGTTTGGGTCGCTCTGTGCTGTATTAATGTCTGTCAGATGTTCAATAGGGTGGGTAAGTGTAGAAACATGTTTATATAGTTCACTCGATATGAAGAAATGAAGCTTAGATATTGCTGATACCAATTATTGATCAACACATAATTGGTGCCGGGACATCACTTATTAGCGCGACTGTACCATAATACCCTAATTGAGGAGGTTAAGTTTTCTACACCATAATATACGGGAGCAGAGCAGAAAGCGCTACTATAGTCAATTCATTATAGTTAGGCCAAAAATCCTGACCACTAGCCTCTATAACTAATCGAGCTAATATTACTACCATTGGGAAGAGTCGGGAAATAGGTATGGAAAGTTACAGCCCATTTGCTCTAGTCTGTTTTGAGTTACAGAGGTTAGAGATCAAGGTTTTTGCCCTAGTTATGATGATTAGAGTATAGTTGGATGGATGAACGGGTGAACGAACCAAGGCAATATGTATGGTTGATTAAAAAAGATAATTTGAGGATTATTTCAATACGGTATAACAATATGGCATAATGTCATCGGTAAAGAGGAAGTAGTCAATATCTGGCATGTCCAGGGGAGGCCTCATAGGCAAGTGATAAGAAGCTACTGGAACTCCTGTTTAATTTGTCTGGCTTTCCTCACTGTTTCTGTTTGTGTCTCACCTACACAGTGAGTAATCTTGTTAGCTCTCACAAACACCTCCTTCTATCCATGTCACTACACAAAGCAAGTACACCAGGCTTCTTTCCAATACCCCCCCCCCCCCACCCACACACACATACATATATATATATATATGGCTCTCTCACTCTTTCAGCTTTGGGAGAGACAGTTCTTAAGTTCTCACAGTCACCTTTGCATCTTGTCTTCTTCATACACATACGAAAAACAACGTCGTGGAGATTCATTCTTGAACATTTCCTAATGTTTAAAAACAAGACGGTTTGCTAATAATAACCAATGAATTTCAGTAGTGGGATTTAATATCTTGATCGAAGTGAGAGGATGAATCCCAGACTTTGCGTTGATTGTTTGTGGAACGCGAGAGGGTCACTTGATTAAATTTTCCATGGATATGTAGTGTCCGTTACGTTTTTAATATGCTTGTGTCGGAACGTGTCATTCCGGGAAGTATACTGGCAGGTGAAGAGTTAATAACAGGTGTAGTGTTATTCAGACGGTAATTAAGGGAGCCCACCTCGCTTTTTTCTCTCTTTCTCTCTCTCTCTCTCTTTGGCTTGTATCCGTTCGGCCCCAGTCAGCCAACTGTTTTATGACGTTTATCCCCATCCATGTGTCGATTTCTTCCTGGCGAGCGATAGCGAGCCAACATTGTATGAAGAAATCCGGCTTCGCCGGAGACATTTTTCTATCGAAAAATTTACAAATTTAGCTTGCTGTCAAAATAAAAATATATATATTGTGGCTCGCTATCGCTCGCCAGGAAAATATTGACACCTGGATGGGGGTAAACGTCTTAAAACAGTAGGCTGAATGGGGCCGAATAAATACAACCCAGAGAGAGAGGGAACGAGGGAGAATAAAATGAGGTGGGCTCCCTTAATAACAGGTGTATTGTTATTCAGACGGTCGGCAAGTGAATTAGTATGCTCTGGTCATTTTTTCAATTTAAATGTAATAAAGAAATTATAGCATTATATCAAAACGTTCCGTACAACGTTTCAGAATGTACTGGAGGGAAAACGGCCGATATTAATGATATGTTTGCTACTGTACACTGTTTTTGTTAAAAAATCCATATAAACTCTAAATCAAACTACGTAGGTTTCGTATAGTCAGATCACTCTTGTTCTCAATTCCACACTAGTTCTTACTTAAAATTCGTGGGTCTTTGAGCTACAACTGTGTTTGGCTTATTGTTTGCGTAAATATTATAATTCTGGCAAAGAATGAATTATAGATATACAATGAAAATGCTGAATACAGAAGAAAGGCAGATGCAGATACGGAGAATTATACAAATATCTAAAGAAATTACATTAACACATGATGCATAATACAGCCAAGGCCGAGTTCTGGACACCTGGTATTTTTTTCTCCTGCCTTCACATTCTGTATTTCTCTATTGTCTAACCTTTCTGGCTCTACCCTCCTCCTCCTCCTCCTCCTCCTCCTCCTCCTCCTCCTCCTGTTTTACTGCTTTACTATCCTTTTCTTTACCTAGTAGTTAGTAGCTTAGCAGTGTAGATATCCAAACTGCACCGAAAGGACCTATTGGTCCTGTTGCAGTTTGTAAGTCCTTTGCATTCCTTCGTATTCCCTGCCTCCCCCCCCCCCTCCTCCTCTTCTTCCTCTTCCTCCTCCTCCTCTTGTTCCTCCTCATCCTCCTCCTCTTGTTCCTCCTCATCCTCTTCCTCCTCCTCCTATTTCCCTGCCTCATCCATTATGCAGCTTTTGCTTTTCCCCACACTTCAACACCCGTCAGAGGGCAGAGCGGGGTTCCAGCTTAAGACTATTTCGGAACAGTTAGGGAGTGGGAGAAAGTTGAAGAGGAGGGGAAGGGAGTGGGAGAAAAGTGAGGGGAGGGGGAAGGGAGTGGGAGAAAGGTGAAGGGGAAGGGAGTGGGAGATAGGTGAGGGGAGGGGGCTAAGGGAGTGGGAGAAAGGTGAAAGGGAGGGGAAGGGAGTGGGAGAAAAGTGAGGGGAGGGGGAAGGGAGTGGGAGAAAGGTGAAGGGAAAGGGAGTGGGAGATAGGTGAGGGGAGGGGGCTAAGGGAGTGGGAGGGGAAGGTAGTGGAAGAAAGGTGAAAGGGAGTGGGAGAAAAGTGAGGGGAGGGGGAAGGGAGTGGGAGAAAGGTGAAGGGGAAGGGAGTGGGAGATAGGTGAGGGGAGGGGGCTAAGGGAGTGGGAGAAAGGTGAAAGGTGGAAGGGAGTGGGAGAAAGGTGAGGGGGAGGGGGAAGGGAGTGGGAGAAAGGTGAGTGGAAGAAAGGTGAGGGGGAGGGGGGGGGGGGGAAGGTAGGAAGGGCAGGTAGGCAGTATAATGACGTGAAAAAGTTTGCAGAAAAGTTAAGATGAATGTTGGTAAGAGGTGAGTGGGGATAAGGTGGGTGAAAACATAATAATAAGTAGATCAATAAATACAAATAATTAGACAAGTAAGAATTATATCCAAGGTCACCCTCTCAAGATATGATGTCGCATTTCTTTTCTGTTTTCTGGCTATTATTTGACCATTGTATTCAGATTAGGAAGGATATATGGAAGTCAGAGGGTTAATTGAGATAGTCTTTACCCTTTTAATTCCCACAGGTCCTTCATAAGCAGTATAAAATCGTCTAATGATAGCCAGAATAACTGTCAAAATACGACATAATCCTCAAGAGGTTAACAACGCGAGGTAAACTTGAAAATGACTGTAAACTTATGTTGGGATAACTGTCCCTATGGATGACTCGGATTTTCCCTCACCCTCTGTTCAAATTGTAATTTCATATTTTTCTTTCGCTTGCTCTTTCGATTGTCCTTTCTCTTGTTTTTCTCTTTCGCTTGCTCTTTCGCTTGCTTTTGGCTTTGGTTTTCGGCCAAATTTATCAACGGAAACAGCCCTCATTTTATTAACTAATAAAATATATACTAATATGGATAAAAAAAAAGTGTCTTTACTAACACTGCTTGATTTGTCTAAAGCTTTCGACAGTGTCAGTCATCAAATATTGTTAGAAAAATGCAAAAAATTAAATATTGACTCATTCTGGCGTATGAATTACTTGACCGATAGGACACAGGCTGTGCAGTTGGGTGATACAGTCTCATCTACTTTACATGTAACATATGGAGTGCCTCAAGGCTCTATTCTAGGACCCATTCTATTTATTATATTTGTCAATGATTTACTAAACTATGTTAAAGATTGTTTGCTCATTCAGTATGCTGATGATACACAGATACTTCACTCAGGCACTTTGGATGAACTAACTAATGTAATTAGCAAAACAGAAAATACACTCAAAATAGTGAAACAATATTTCCAGAGAAATGGTCTTATGTTGAATGCAAATAAAACTCAATGCATTTTCCTTGGCACTAGACAGCTTTTATCCCAAATACCCTCAAATGTATGTATACAACTCGATGATCATAAAATTATACCTTGTACACATGTAACAAATTTAGGTCTACATATAGATTGTAACATGCTTTTCAACAAACACACAAGTGAACTGAACAAGAAAGTCATGGGAACGTTGATGTATGTGAATCGTATAAAAGGTAATTTTGACAAAGCTACTATGGTCATTGTGATTTAATCGCTAATTTTAAGTTTGATAAATTATTGCATAATGGTATGGGGTTCAACTAATTGCACTATATTAAATACTGTACAAAAAATGCAGAATTTTGCTGCAAAGGTAGCAGTGGGTGGAGCAAAAATAAAAATACGACCATGTAACTCCGATAATATAGGAATTAGAGTGGCTAAAAATAAAGCAAAAATATATATATGATACAGCTATTGCGGTGTATAAAGAAAGGCATAAACTAATTCCAAACTGGCTAATACACTTTCCTATTGTTAATGAAATCATAAATAGTAACACAAGACAGCAAAACCATCTATATGTACAGAGAACAAACACCTTTTGTGGTGAACGATCGCTTTTGGTAGCAGGTCCTAAAATATGGAATAGGTTGCCGAGATCAGTAAAGGACACAAATAACCTAAACACGTTTAAGCATATATTAAAAGATTATATTCTGAAACATGAAATGGATCTATAAAAAAAAAATGTAATAATACTGTAACTGTCATTTTTATAGATATTGAAGACTGTCCATAGTAACATACTAGAGATGTTTCTTATTGTAAATATGTATATATATAATGTATGTATTTTAATATTTGTTAATGTTTTATGTGAAGAACCATTGTAAAATGGAAAAATAAATATTCTGATTCTGCTCTTTCGCTTGTTCTTTCGCTTGCTCTTTCTCTTGCTCTCTCGTTTGCTCTCTCGTTTGCTCTTTCGCTTGCTCTCTCGTTTGCTCTCGTTTGCTCTCTCGCTTGCTCTCTCGCTTGCTCTCTCGTTTGCTCTTTTGCTTGCTCTTTCGGTTTATGTTGTGCTTGGTCTTTCGATTGTTCTGTCTCACCCTCCGTCTTTTTCTGGTTTGCACTTAAATGGTACTATAATATTGACAATCTTTTCTTTTTCTTCGCCATTATATTATCTAGTCCTTATAATGTTGCTCACATTACCCTCCCCCATCCCTCTCTTCTCTCTCTCTCTCTCTCTCTCTCTCTCTCTCTCTCTCTCTCTCTCTCTCTCTCTCCTTCCAGACCTCTCCTCCCCCTCTCTGCCTCAACCACTCATCGCTCTTGTGTCTCCCAGGGGTAATATTTTGGCCGCCACCCGGGGGGGGGGGGGGGAGGGGGGGGGGATAGGTAAGGTAGGGGCAAGTCCTTAACACATTTTTGTACGGCGGGGGTCATTTTAGGTTTATATGCTAGGTAGTATTGAACGGGGTTTATTCAGCTTAAGGAGATTTTTGTATTTTTTTTGTTTTATTTTATTTTTATTTTTTTATTGCTCCCTAGTCCCCCATCAAGCTTTAAATAGTGCTCCCAAGACCTCCCTTCGAGATGAATTTGTTCATTTTTTCGGTAGAGAATGTTGCGGCCAAAGGCCGGTTCCTCCTAAATACAGGCTCGGTATCGCTCGCCAGAAAATAATTGACATCTAAATGGCATGACAGGTCTTAATATTGACAAAGACATGGGACAACATATCTCAAAATCGCCATACTAATGGGGCGAACGTCATCAGTTCTCAAAACTAATGGAACTAAACATGAGGGAGAAGGGGGTCCAGAAAAAAGCCTCCCCTTAAGACATATTTACAAGAGCGCCTTTTTCCCGCAGTTTAATATCGGTAACTCTGGATGGACAGCTTGGGAATTACAGATTAACCCTTTCAGTACCGGTGACGTCCTTTTCATTCAATTCTTGTCACTATTAAGCGATTTGATTCAGCTTAGGAAGGCCCGCTAGCAATTATAAGACACCTAACTCTTTCATTTGTCCCCTCTTAACTCCCACATCTCGTTCTTAAGTTGCATAAAATCATCTAAATAGAACTACATAAGACAAAACAGACGTCACCGGTAATGAAAGGGGTTAAAAGAATCGGGCCGGGAAATTATTCTGCCGAAAAATATACAAATATATCTGACTAGGAAACTAAAACAAATACATGAATGAATAAATATAATGTATAGACCAAAAACTAACCACTTCCTCCTTTAATATTTGGACAAACTAGGTAATCGAGAATCTGAAGCTTATGGTGATATTGGATGGGTGGGAACCTCCTGTGTGGTCCTCGAGGGAGAGAGAGTGTGGAGAGGGGGGGAGGAAGAGAGGGAGAGGGGTTGAGATGGAGGGAGGAGAGGGGTGGTTGAGCAGACGTGGGGGGTATGGCGAGATGAGGAGGGAAGAGGAGGTTGGTGGGAAGCAGAGGGAAGATGAGAGACAAGAATGAGGATAGGGGTATGGGGGGAAAGAGAGAGGAGAGAGAGGAAGAGAGCATGTGAAGAGATGGAACCCGAGGGAAGAAAAAGATACATAAAATAAAATGGGGGAGAGGGAGAAAGCTATTGAGAAGGGAGAATAAGGAGAAAAACACCAGAGAGAGAGAAGAAGAGAAGGATGAGAACAGACAAGAAGGACAGGAAAAAGAGCAAAAAGTGAAAGAAGAATGGAAAAATGAACAAGAAAAGAGAGAGGAGAAGCAGAGGAAAAAAGGAGAAGAAGAAGAATGAATATTGGATAACAATGTGAAGAAGAAGAAGGAGAGAAGAAGAAGTGAAGAGAAGAGGGGGAAGAATAGAGAACAATGTGAAGAAAGAAGAAGAAGAAGGAGAGAGAGAAGAAGAACAGGCAAGATAGAAGAAAAGAAGAGAGAAGGAAGAAGCAGGAAAGACTGTTGAAGGCTTCTCGCTAGAGAAAAAAAAAGAGGACTGTGAAGAAGAGAGAAAGACGAAGAAAAAGAAGAAGAAGAAGAAGAAGAAGAAGAAGAAGCATGTGAAGAAGAAGAAGAAGAAGAAGAAGAAGAAGAAGAATGTGAAGGAGAAGAAGAAGAATATGAATAATATTAAGAATAACAATGTGAAGAAGAGGAAGAAGAAGAAGAAGAAGAAGAAGAAGAATGTGAAGAAGAAGAAGATATATGGCGGGCAGAGAACTGGAGAGGAAAAATGGCGAGGGGGGAGAAGGAGGAGGAGGAGGAAGGGAAATGAGAGGATGATTGGAGGAAAAAGCCGCAGAAAATTATGGCGGGTTTGAAAGAGGAAAGGTGAATATTGAGTGGCTGATGCGGTAAATATATAAGGAAGAGGGGAGAAATAAGCAGATGGATAGTGATGATGGTGATGGTGATGGAGATAATGATGGTGATAATGTTGATGATGGTGATTATGCTGTTGATGGTACAAAGGAGTACAAAGGAAATCAAGCAACAACAGATCTAGTGACCCTTCTAGGCTGCTTGTCCTCCAAAACACTGAGGATAAAGTGTCCAAACAGTGGTTTAGATGTGGGTAAGGGAAACATTGGAAAGGGAACTAATGCCTGCCACTAACGTGGCAGGACTAGGAAGTTAGTAGGGGACATATTGGTTAGTAACTGAGGGGAGGATAAAGTTATTCATTTACAAACGCAGTCAGTCGCGGGTTTGATGCGAGATATTTGTCTAGGATTTGAATGAATCAACGGTGCCTGCAGTCTATAACGTCTCGGGGAAGTTGAACAACCGATTGAAGAAGAAATTCTTAGATTCGTGCGAGTTAAAAGATTTATGATAATGGTAGGGTCTCTAATAATGTATAAGTAAATGTTGATTCGCGCAAATACAATGAAAGGGTTTCCCATAGCTTAATATATATATACTGTACACAATAATATCTGCAAGATATAGATATCTAAGATATGTCATATTATTATCATTCTATGATTTGTAACTTAAAGAGAACGCAGGCATTCAATCATGCACACACAATCCCTAAATATTAAATTGAAGCTACTTGCAGCCGGTGTGGGGGTGGTTTTACGGTTTGACTTTTTGTTTTCTTTTTTTGTTCCATGAGGGAGACAAAAGGCAAAACTGCCTGTGACGAGTGCCTCCTCCAGAGTTGAAAGAGTGACAGGGTCAAGATCAAGGGACGTTGGAGCCAAAATGCCTAGACACACGAAGTTGAAGCAATTTAAGTCATAGGATGTGGGAGAGATGGATTCAGGGAGAGAGTTCCAGAGTTCAGCTTTTGAATAGAAGGCAGATTGAGAATAACGTTTCACTCTTGGGTTGTGGCCTGTGAAACCTGCACAAACAGTCATACCACCCTCACACACACGCAAACTGGCCTGTGGGATACTACAACTGGACAAGCCACAATAAGCATGTCTACCAGCCATTACCGTACTCCACCTCCGCGCGCCACATTTTCGCACAAATTTAATCCAACACCCCACTTCCCTCACGTATATTTATAAAGCCATATTTCCCGACAACAAAAGCGGCACTCAGCAGATGCAAGGGTAACCAATCCTACTGCTGGAAAGGCCCCGTCCTCTTCCGTCACTTTTGGAAGCAGGTGCAGGTCGTCCATTTGGCCCTGCTTGTTGTGTTACTCCTTGATCTTGAGGGGATATTTTTAGTTTGTTCCCTAGACCTCCATCAAGTTTAAAATGTTACCCCCTAGATACCCTTTCAAGACAAATATGTACATTTTTCGATAGAAAAATATCCCGACCGAATAAGTTACAGGCTCGCTATCGCTCGCCAGGAAAACTCGACACCGAATGGCACGAAAGGTCTTAAAATTTACAGAAATGGGGTGAAAGTTCTTATAATCACCAAACTAGTGCGGTAAACGTCATAAACTCTTCCCTTGGTGTGCTACTCAAGACGGTGACTTTAGATAGTATTGTTGTGAAAATGAAACTTACAGAATGGTTAATTAACAAATATATAATGAAACTTACAGAATGGTTAATTAACAAATATATAATAACAGATGAAATGACGACTAGGGTAAAAGTGTACCGTATATTGTGACAAAAGAGAACAAGTTGAAGGTAAGACGTAACACAGTACAATGAGAATAACACCAAGACACAGGAGGGTTTTGTGACGAAGACTGGGTGTAACAACACACAAATGATAATAGGGCTTGTGAGAGAACGAAGAACATGCGAAAGTAAAACTGGAAACACCAAAGAAATTAATACAAGCAAATGTAAATGCGTGTTGGCGTAGAGAAATATACAGTATAATGAATGAACTAGATGCATGAAGAATAATTAATCTATCTATTCTTAAATTTGTATTTTGTTATTGTGTGTTCATTGTTTTCTGTTGTGTTTTGTGTTGTCCCTCTTCTTGCTCTGTCTTGAGGCGGCTACACCCCCCCCCCCAAAAAAAAAGGAAAAGTGGGGATTGGGCCTGAGTAAATAGATAGATAGATTATTGACACCATGAATGATTGCAAAGTGAGCCGCATAATTATAAACTGCAAAACTCACTTTTATTATGAATATTGACACCTTTTGTGGAAGAGCATGGACAATCAAGACAGAAAATTAAGAAAGATGATATCGGCCAAAGGAAGAGAGATGAAAGGTGTTAAGGAATAAATGGCGTGAGAGGAGGAGCAGACATAAAGGAAGAACGAAGAAGAATGAAGAGAGAGTGAGGGGGGGGGGGGGGGAGAGGAGAGCACAGGGCGGCCACCTCTCCTCTTTATCTTGTCAGGAGAGGGCGTAAAAGGAAGAGGAAGAGGTGAAGAAGAAGGAAAGACGATGATGGCGTAGGAAGAGGAGGAGAAAGGAGACGATGAGTTAGATAAGAGGACAGGAAGAAGTGGAAGAGAATGAGGAGGAGGAGGAGGAAGTAGTAGAAGAAGAGAAAGACGAAGACAATAAGAAACACAAGGAGCAGGGCAGTATAAAGATCAGTGGAATGGACTTGGAATGTAACACTGTGTTTACTCGTAGATGTAGGATTAAAGAAGCAAAATTAGGAAACTAAAAAGTAGCACACACACACACACACACACACACACACACACACACACACACACACACACACACACACACACACACATCTTTGTCAACATTAAGACTTGTTGTGCCATTTGGGGGTCGATTTTTTTCCTGGCGAGAGATAGCAAACCTTGAAGGAATTGTTAGATCTTACGATCCAAGCGAGGTAGTCAGGACTTCTTTCTAGTTAACATAACAGAACCCGAAATAACGAACATGAAAGAGAGAGAGAGAGAGAGAGAGAGAGAGAGATAGAGAGAGAGAGAGAGAAATTGAAAGAGAGAGAGAGTGTGTGTGTGAGATTGAGTTGAGTGAAAGATAGTGAGAGAATGTGTGAGAGTGAGTGACTGAAAGATAGATAGATAGAGAGAGAGAGAGAGAGACCGGAAGCAGACAACCACCACCGCCGCCGCCACCACTACGCATTCTCTTCTCATTAACCAAAGTGGATGCTCCGGCAAAAATCTAGGCGTAATCTGGGGAGAAAGAAGGATTTATGGAGGAGCGAGCGAGGTAATTAATGGGGCCCACCTCGCTCTTTTTATCTTTCTCTCCTTTTCTCTCTTTCCCTGGCTTGTATCCATTCGGCCCCATTCAGCCTACTGTTTTAAGACGGTTACCCCCATCCAGGTGTCAATATTTTCCTGGCGAGCGGTAGCGAGCCAGCATATATATATATTTGTTTTACAGCAAGCTAAATTCGTACATTTTTCCATAGAACAAAAAATCCGGATTTCTCCATACAATGCTGGTTCGCTATCGCTCACCAGGAAGAAATCGACACCTGGATGGGGATAAACGTCTTAAAACAGTTGGCTGAATGGGGCCAAATGGATGCAAGTCAGAGAAAGAGAGAAAATTAGAGAAAGATAAAAAAAAGCAGGTGACCCCCCCTTAATGTGTTCTGGGGCAAGATGGCGGTGCGTCAAGCCTGCCATGATTACAGCCCGTGAAAGATGTCTGATGGGAGGGGCTGGGTGGCGTTGTTTGTGTTTGTTTGTTTGTGTGTGTGTGTGTGTATTAATGTCCGTGAAAGATGTCTGATGGGAGAGGGGGTGGTGGAGTTGTTTCTCTGTGTGTGTGTGTGTGTGTGTGTGTGTTGAAAGTCTGCGAAAGTCTGCCTGTCTGGGGGGTGTGTGGAGTTGTCTGTTGTCTGTCTGTCTGTGGTGTGTCTGTGTGGTGTGTCTGTCTGTGTTGTCTGTCTGTGGTCTGTGTGTGTGTCTGTGTGTGTTGTGTCTGTGTGTGTTGTGTGTGTGTGTGTGTGTGTGTGGTGGTGTGGTGTGTGTGTGTGTGTTACTCAGTTACTTGTTCGTCAAGGGGAATCCACGCAATGCGAGCTAAGCTCAATATTATCGCGCCTCCTTAACTGGGAATGTATTGCGTGAAATACATGTTAAGTGTTTTATGAACTGTTGGAATGGCTGTGGATGTGTGTGTAGTCTGTATTTTAGCCAATTGGCGACATTGGAAACGAAGGCTTAGGGTGGATCTGTATGGTACCATTCTCACTATAGACGGTACCGTCTCGCCCGAAGGCTTAGGTAGCCATCAGCTAAGGTGAACCATATGATACCCATCTCGCCTTGTACCATTGTTGCCAACCCCAGATAGGACGTCACAACGTCGTCCACTTATTCCAGGTACCTATTTACAGCTAGGTGAACTGAGGCTAACACATGAAAGGAGACAAGCCCAATTTGTCTCCGCCCGGCCGGGGATTGAACCCCCGACCCCTCGTGTGTGAGACGAGAGCTCTACCTACTAGGCTACGGGCTGTGTGTGTGTGTGTGTGTGTGTGTGTGTGTGTGTGTGTGTGTGTGTGTGTGTGTGTGTGTGTGTGTGTGTGTGTGTGTGTGTGTGTGTGTGTGTTTGAAGGCGTTGAGGAAGAGCAGTTGGGGTTATAGTAAATCGTTATTCTAGAAGCATTGCCGTATTGCTTTGCCTAACTTTTGAAAATTAAATTCTAAATTAGTGCAATTTTAAATTAGTAATATATAAGCAACAAATTAACCCTTTGAGTACCAGCGACGTGTTATATTATATTCTAGCTATATTTAGACGATATTATGCAGCTAAGGAAGGATTTGTGGTAGTTAATAGGGTTGGTTGAGGTACTTTTAATCCATATTATTGCTGGAGGTCCTTCTTAAGCTGAATAAAATCGTCTGTTAGTTGCCAGAATATGACGAAAAGGACGTTCATTGTACTGCGTGGGTTAAGTGATCAAGTACATAATACAGCCATAACCTGCACTGCTGAAAAACACCAACAAAATCCCCGGCTTTTTTGTATCTTTCACTCCTTTTCTCTCTTTCCCTGGCTTCTATCCATTCGGCCCCATTCAGCCAACTGTTTTTAGACGTTTATCCCCATCCAGGTGTCGATTTCTTCCTGGCGAGCGATAGCGATCCATCATTGTATGGAGAAATCCGGCTTAGCCGGAGAAGCTTTTCTATCGAAAAATGTACAAATTTAGCTTTCTGCCAAACAAAAATATATATATATATGCTGGCTCACTACCGCTTGCCAGGAACATATTGACACCTGGATGGGCGTAAACGTCTTAAAACAGGCTGAATGGGGCCGAATGGATAAACGCCAAAGAGAGAGGGAGAGAAAAAAAAAAAAAAAAGTCGAGGTGTGCTCCCCTAACGTTTACACATGTTTGCATGTATTTCATAATGCACTGTAAATATTTTCTATATTCATCTGTGAATAAATTCTCGTAACAACCGTGTAATATTGTTTAGCTGTAGCTCGACTTCCGTGACATATATTTACTTGATTATAGTCCACGTATATGATTATTGCTTTGTTTTTGCTTGTTGTATAGACGTTTACTTTTGTTTTTGCTCTTTGTTTAGATGTTTGCTTTTGTTTGCTTTTTGTTTAGAAGTTTTCTTTTGTTTTTGCTCTTTGTTTAGACGTTTGCTTTTGTTTGCTATTTGTTTAGAAGTTTTCTTTTGTTTTTGCTTTTTGTTTAGGCGTTTGCTTGTGTTTGCTTTTGTATAGCCAATTTTGTTTGCTTTGCCTCTCAAAGTAGTTAAGGGGTTAACGATTAATGATGGGAGTGCCTTTAAAAGGTATGTGATTCTTTAAACAACTTTCACCCCGGGACACTCTTGATTAACGACCTCTCTCTCTCGCTCTCGCTCTCGCTCTCGCTCTCTCTCTCTCTCTCTCTCTCTCTCTCTCTCTCTCTCTCTCTCTCTCTCTCTCTCTCTCTCTCTCTCTGCCACAGATATAATACATAATTACAACGTACATGATACAGAATATGAGAAAAGCCTTGTACATCTTTCTTGCATATTATACCTTAAAGAAGTCGAAAAGTCCCCGCCTTCCACATCTAAAATTGTCCTTGTTACCGGCACCCCTCTGTGTATATTCTGAAACCTTGATAACTCTTGTATCCACATCTGAAAGTCTTCCCACACTCCCCCTCCCCTCCTTCGGCCCACACCCACAATATTGTCCAATCTTCTCTCCCACGCGGTGTTAGCAATTCTCACCTTGACTTAAACTGTGTAGAATTCAAGTGATTTCGCCCACCTCGTCACACAGCATAGTTTCTAGCTTTAAGGCAGCCCACCTAGCTCGCTTTTTTGTTCTCTTTCTCTCCCTCTCTCTTTGCCTTGTATCCATTCGGCCCCATTCAGCCTACTGTTTTAAGACGTTTACCCCCATCCAGGTGTCAATATTTTCCTGGCGAGCGGTAGCGAGCCAGCATATATATATTATTGTTTTGACAGCAAGCTAAATTTGTAAATTTTTCGATAGAAAAATTTCTCCGGCGAAGCCGGATTTCTCCATACAATGCTGGCTCGCTATCGCTCGCCAGGAAAAAATCGACACCTGGATGGGAATAAACGTCTTAAAACAGTTGGCTGAATGGGGCCGAATGGATACACGCTAGGGAAAGAGAGAAAAGGAGAGAAAGATAAAAAAAAAAGCCGGTGACCCCCTTAAAGTCTGTAATTTTCATCTCCATATCAAAGATTAGTTGTATATTATTGGATGACAAGGGTTAAAGGATTGTATACACCCTTTGAATTCGAAAGGCATAATTTGATGGTATATGTTTAATTGAACTTGTTTAATTAATGACACTGTTTACAATCTTTCTATTTTGTCTCTGTTAACCCCTTCTGTCCCGGCGATGTGTTTGTAGCCTTATTCTGGCTACTGTTAGACGGTTCTCTTAAGTTTCAATTGAGCTTCCAGCAACTACCAGGCTTCGAACTATCTCCCTTAGCCGTTATTACTACCACAGAATCCTTCTTAAATAGCACAGAATCGTCTAAATATAGCTAGAATATAATTAAAGAGATGTCGCCGGTACAAAGAGGGTTAACTCCCATAATTTAAAAAAGTCGAAGTAATCGGAAGAAATTAAATGCCGAACGTCTGCTCATTGGAACCCATTTCTTCTCCGAATACTTTGCAAGATACAGTAAAAATAAAAATGTCAATTTATGTACAATCTAGAGAAGGTTGATAACTCGACGCTTGCAAGACGTGATACAAATTGTACTATTGTCCATTCAATATTGTCCAAGAATCCTGACCCCTATTCTCTGTAATTCAAAGAGGGATAGAGCACATGGGCTGTAATATTCCACACCTATTCCTTGGCTAACCCTTCCTAAATGGTAGAAACATTAGCTCGAATACTCCAGTCGTTATGAGTTATTAGAGCTTGGTGGTTAAGGGAGCCCAACTCGTTATTTTCCTCTCTCTCTCTCTCTCTCTGGGTTGTATCCATTCTTCCCCATTCAGCCTACTGTTTTATGACATTTATCCCCAGGTGTTGTTGTTTTTTTTTCCTGGTGAGCGGTAGCGAGCCAGCATATTTGTTATGATGATTTTGACAGCAGGCTAAATTTGTACATTTTTCGATAGAAAAATTTCTCCGGCGAAGCCGGATTTCTCCATACAATGCTGGCTCACTATCGCTCGTCAGGAAGAAATTGACACCTGGATGGGGATAAACGTCTTAAAACAGTAGGCTGAATGGGGCCAAATGGATACAAGGCAAAGAAAAAGAGAAAAGGAGAGAACAAAAAGCCGGTGACCCCCCTTAAAATGTTTGGCCTACCTATAATGAATGGACTATAGTCAAGGGCAAGTACAAAAACAAGAGTTTGTCAATTATTCGTTTTCTTAACTCATCGTTGTTCATACAGTATTTGCATAATTGACCACTTGCGAGTTTCTGGCTGTAAGGAAGTTGGAGTCGGGTACATCGATAGTAAATAGAAATACAATAATAATGTAGCTTTTTTATGGCTAAAGAGTATGTTGAATTGAGTTTTATGTATTTATATATGAACTACAACCATATTTTAGCTGGTATTTCTACTAAATATCGATGTCTACAACTTCAACTTCCTTATAGAATGAAACGCGAGTGGTCAATTGATAGCGTTCAAAGGCTATGAATTATCAGAGGCTGAACACGGGTAAAGGTCATGCAGAGGACAGCAGATGTGCATAATGGCGCTTGTAGAAACATAGATGGTACGATTCTCCCTGTGACAACGGCATTGTCAGTTCCCACCTTTCAAAACTCCCCCGCCATGTTGCCACCTTTCTTTTGTTCCTCTTCTCATGCTTATCTTCTCTCACATCTAATCTCACTTTCATCTCCTGCCGAAGCCGCGTCAGGAGAGTCTGGAGCCTCCCCTGCCAATAAGGCCTCAAAGAGAGACTCATTTCTTGCCTAGATCTCGCTTTTGGCTGCCGTCTGCGCTATCATTATTTTCACCAGTATTTCGGTCGTTTGCATTTCCTGAATTTGATGCCTGTGTTCGAAAGGCATATTCGTATCGTACATTTGTTGCTACGTATATATTTTAGTGCTAAATAAACAGTGAACGATATTTTTACCATTGAAAAAAAAAACACATATATATATATATATATATATATATGTATATATGTATATATATATATATATATATATATATATATATATACTGTATATACTGTATACAATAAAAATAAATAAAAGTGTCATTCCTTTTGCCACATTAATTACGTGTGTCCTTTGTGGGATTGAGCTTTATTAAGAGGATATTTCTTTCACATGTTCGAAAAACCTCGTTCCACCTCCATCATAGTTTTGAAAGGAATCATTACTTGCACCTCGCATTGGCTGCCTTTCGGCTTATCGCTTTCATTTTGTTCGTACGTATACGTGTAAAATAGTGAAATGGATGTTCGGTAACTTTTGACCATCACATTTTCGTGCTTACTCTCGATTTAAAAAGCGTTATATACTGCATATTAAACCTCTAGGCAATGGAATTATGCTTTACATAGAACATTATAACATAGGTAAAAGTTTCTCATACTGGAAAACACCAATGTGGTAAAGTGGATGAAGAACATTTGATTAACATTTGAATCTTAATTTGATTAATTGAGCAGATAGTTTCTCATTTGTATTAGGGGAGGCTGAACCTTACACCCCCAATTCACCCTGTATAAGAGATTTTGTTTCTTGCATTATACCATCTTAATACCAATAGAAATACCAAGACTCGCTGAAAAAAAAGAAAATCAGCTCTCTATGTGCGCGCGCGCGCGAATTTCATCGCACTATATGAAAAATCATTCTAGACATTGAAAATTGTTCAAATTTCACGCATTTTTTTAATGGCGCATCCTACAAGCATCCCCTACAACGGTGCGTTCTCGCTTTCCCATATTGAATAATAGAAGGTGCTAGGGATGTCATATGGGTGTTTATGCCCTCATATGATAGTCTCTATTGTTTACAGAGAAGCCTTTTAGACAAAAAAAAGAAAAAAAAAAAAAAAAAGGGGCTGAGGGGGTAAAATTTGGTTGGTTGTGGGGTGGGGGTGAATGGGGGGTTATGGATGTGCTATGTATTTTTTGGCCCTCCTATGCTATTCTCCTATGTTGAAAGAAGCATTTTAGAAAAAAAAAAAAAAAAATTGAAATTTTTACTTCTGGGCTAAATGAAGGTTCAACCTCCCCCTAATACTATTGAAGCTTTAGTCGTGGATGTTGATTGATAAATATTATTTGATATAGTCACATTTACAATGCAGAAACATTGGAATTGCATATTATATCTTCTCAATCTAAACACTATCGCTCGCCAGGAAGAAATTGACACCTGGATAGGGATAAACGTCTTAAAACAGTAGGCTGAATGGGGCCAAATGGATACAAGCCAAAGAAAAAGAGAAAAGGAGAGAACAAAAAGCCGGTGACCTCCCTTAAAATGTTTGGCCTACCTATAATTAATGGACTATAGTCAAGGGCAAGTACAAAAACAAGAGTTTGTCAATTATTCGTTTTCTTAACTCATCGTTGTTCATACAGTATTTGCATAATTGACCACTTGCGAGTTTCTGGCTGTAAGGAAGTTGGAGTCGGGTACATCGATAGTAAATAGAAATACAATAATAATGTAGCTTTTTGATGGCTAAAGAGTATGTTGAATTGAGTTTTATGTATTTATATATGAACTACAACCATATTTTAGCTGGTATTTCTACTAAATATCGATGTCTACAACTTCAACTTCCTTATAGAATGAAACGCGAGTGGTCAATTGAAAGCGTTCAAAGGCTATGAATTATCAGAGGCTGAACACGGGTAAAGGTCATGCAGAGGACAGCAGATGTGCATAATGGCGCTTGTAGAAACATAGATGGTGCGATTCTCCCTGTGACAACGGCATTGTCAGTTCCCACCTTTCAACACTACCCCGCCATGTTGCCACCTTTCTTTTGTTCCTCTTCTCATGCTTATCTTCTCTCACATCTAATCTCACTTTCATCTCCTGCCGAAGCCGCGTCAGGAGAGTCTGGAGCCTCCCCTGCCAATAAGGCCTCAAAGAGAGACTCATTTCTTGCCTAGATCTCGCTTTTGGCTGCCGTCTGCGCTATCATTATTTTCACCAGTATTTCGGTCATTTGCATTTCCTGAATTTGATGCCTGTGTTCGAAAGGCATATTCGTATCGTACATTTGTTGCTACGTATATATTTTAGTGCTAAATAAACAGTGAACGATATTTTTACCATTGAAAACAAAAATATATATATATATATATATATATATATATATATATATATATATATATATATATATATATATATATATATATACTGTATATAATAAAAATAAATAAAAGTGTCATTCCTTTTGCCACATTAATTACGTGTGTCCTTTGTGGGATTGAGCTTTATTAAGAGGATATTTCTTTCACATGTTCGAAAAACCTCGTTCCACCTCCATCATAGTTTTGAAAGGAATCATTACTTGCACCTCGCATTGGCTGCCTTTCGGCTTATCGCTTTCATTTTGTTCGTACGTATATGTGTAAAATAGTGAAATGGATGTTCGGTAACTTTTTACCATCACATTTTCGTGCTTACTCTCGATTTAAAAAGCGTTATATACTGCATATTAAACCTCTAGGCAATGGAATTATGCTTTACATAGAACATTATAACATAGGTAAAAGTTTCTCATACTGGAAAACACCAATGTGGTAAAGTGGATGAAGAACATTTGATTAACATTTGAATCTTAATTTGATTAATTGAGCGGATAGTTTCTCATTTGTATTAGGGGAGGCTGAACCTTACACCCCCAATTCACCCTGTATAAGAGATTTTGTTTCTTGCATTATACCATCTTAATACCAATAGAAATACCAAGACTCGCTGAAAAAAAAGAAAATCAGCTCTCTAAGTGCGCGCGCGCGCGAATTTCATCGCACTATATGAAAAATCATTCTAGACATTGACAAATTTTCAAATTTCACGCATTTTTTTAATGGCGCATCCTACAAGCATGCCCTACAACGGTGTGTTCTCGCTTTCCCATATTGAATAATAGAAGGTGCTAGGGATGTCATATGGGTGTTTATGCCCTCATATGATAGTCTCTATTGTTTACAGAAGCCTTTTAGACAAAAAAAAAAAAAAAAAAAAAAAAAAAAGGGGCTGAGGGGGTAAAATTTGGTTGGTTGTGGGGTGGGGGTGAATGGGGGGTTATGGATGTGCTATGTTTTTTTTTGGCCCTCCTATGCTATTCTCCTATGTTGAAAGAAGCATTTTAGAAAAAAGAAAAAACAAAATTTGAAATTTTTACTTCTGGGCTAAATGAAGGTTCAACCTCCCCCTAATACTATTGAAGCTTTAGTCGTGGATGTTGATTGATAAATATTATTTGATATAGTCACATTTACAATGCAGAAACATTGGAATTGCATATTATATCTTCTCAATCTAAACATGTAGCCACAGTGAACGAAGAGGCATTTATAAGCTTCCGGATTTCTCATTGCAAGAAACGTATTCCGTAATGGTTCGTTTGGTGCTCTGTTACGACACGGAAAGTGAAAATTAGGCCAACAGTTAGTCCAGAGCTTTTGACTTATTTAGATAGAGATGTTGAAAGTTTTAACCCCTACTGTACCGGGACGTCCTTTTAACTTTATTCTGTCTACTATTAGACGATTGTATTCAGTTTCAAAAGGGCTTCCACCAATTAACATACTTCGAACTATCTCACGTTACCCTTTTTACTACCACATATCCTTCCTAAACTGCACAAAATCCTCTAAATATACCTAGAAATTGTTTATAAACACGTCGCCGGCACGGAAGGGGTTAACACATTTCAAAGTTGGTAATAAGACCCCAAATTTTATAGTTCTGTTAAAAGTGTATTCATTTGATTACTGCCAATACCATTAAATCAGGAAATAGGCGTTGTTCTATATTGAGCAGGTCCATACGATTAAGTGATTAAATCCACTTATATTATAAAGGGAAACCTGGTTTATTTAGGAATAATAAATAGCAAACTAGCCAAAATATACTATATGTCGTTAATTTATATTTTACTCTATCACTATGTTCTGTTTTTGTTTTTCAGCTGATGGTAAATAGATATCTGGCCATCTTTATTACTCTGTTATTATCAAGATTGTGTAGAGACAAATGGTGTTTAATTATGCACATTTGGCAATTTAATATGACGCAGAAGCATAGTAGTATCATATTTTTCCTTTAATAATCGAAAAATCAGATGTTAAGGGATTCAATTTACCATCAACTGGAAACAAATCGACTATAGCTAGTAGAGCATTGTTTGAGATATAATACTTGTAGTGTACCGTCAAATATGCAACGCCAACTTTATATTATTGGTTTGAGAAAAGCAAATGTAATATTATCACGCAGATTACAAGAATAGCTTTGTATGTTGACCTTTTTGTTAGTTAAACTTTCTGTATTTGAATTTCCTATAACGTTTGTTGCAGTCCGTATATTGATATGTAGTATTATTAAATCAATGTTGAGAAAGGGGAAACTGAAGGCATATATATATATATGTTTCTAATCTCTCAGTGGGGTTCGAACCGCCGACCGTCAGGACGATAGCCAACGCTTTAATCAACTACACCACGGCAGTCTGATTTCTGATTAAAGCGTCGGCTATCGTCCTGACGGTCGGCGGTTCGAACCCCACTGAGAGATTAGAAACATTTAGTGGCTCACGTGTATTTGTGATATATACTCTACAGTATATATATATATATATATATATATACGTGTGTGTTCAATGAGCGAATTTGTTATGTCTATAAAGGTTCATGCATGTGTGTTTTGGTGTGTATGGGTATGGGCAGTTGTGAATGGACTTGTTTATATTTGTATTTTTATTTATGATATTTATGTTTAATTTATATGATTGTATTCTAATGTTCCTACTCAGTGTGTGTGTTTGTACTGGTGTCCTTTATGTTAACTTCCCTTATCTGGTGCACTGCTTGGTTGAACTGGTTTTAATTAATACTTTCTTACACACTAACGCCTTTTAATTTACACTCCGGGCTAGAAATTTCACGGGTGGAAGGGCAAGTGTTCGAGAGAGCGCGTGCGCCCCCCCCCCCCCCCCCCAACTTCATATATTATAACCGAGTTCCTGTTTTTAATTTCATTAGCATCGTTTGGCGTTTTCTCTCCCTACTACTTTTATTGTTGTGTATGTCGGCTGTTGGAGAGAGAGAGAGAGAGAGAGAGAGAGAGAGAGAGAGAGAGAGAGAGAGAGAGAGAGAGAGAGAGAGAGAGAGAGAGAGAGAGAGAGAGAGAGAGAGAGAGAGAGAGAGAGAAGATAGAGAGAGAGAGAAGATAGAGAGAGAGAGAGAGAGAGAGAGAGAGAGAGAGAGCGAGGAATGCATATTTTAAAGTAACTCCATGCGCATTGGGAAAAACACTAGAATAGTTGAGAAGGACATACGAGAGGATGGAAAGTTAAACAATCAGAGAATAAAACACAGCCAAAATAGAAACTCAGATAAATGGGATAAACGCCTTAGAAATGTATAGGTATGAATCTTCAGAACAAAAAGACAAATAATAATAATAATAATAATAATAATAATAATAATAATAAAACAAAACACAGCCAAAACAGAAACTCAGAGATGGAATAAACGCCTTAGAAATGTATAGGTGTGAATCTCCAGAAAAAGATATATAACTAATAATGATAATAATAATAATAATAATAATAATAAAATAAGCGAAAGGTAGGAATACTACTACTATTACTACTACTACTATTACTACTACTACTACTACTACTAATAATAATAATAATAATACAATAAGCGAAAGGGAGGAAGGTGTTATGAAGAATGGCTGAACAAAGAAAGAAAGGAAGAGCAAGATAATAGAGGAAGCGGAGGGCAGGAAGATACATGGAGGAAGGAACGTTTTGGTGCAATGAACAGGAGAGAATGAAAGCGGGGAAAGGAGAGAGAAATAGGAGCCTAGTTGGGAAGAGAGAAAGGAAACAGTATATAGAATAATAGGAAGGAAACGGCAAGGGGCAAAACAAAAAACAAATAAATAAATAAACAGGTTAAGAAAAATAATACAATAGACACCGGAATATAAGTATACTATACAAAATTATATTAATAGACTCTAGGGTTCTAACCCTAAGGCAAGTGAGAGGCAAGATATAATTAAACATTTGAAATCATGGGTAGACATGGATAAGAATATTATAAGAGATGAAAGAAGGAGGGATCTGAGTGAATGGAGAGGATGTAAGGAGAAAGAGATAGATATAAGAAAGATAATATACAAAGAAGAAATAGCAGATATAAGAAAAATAATATAACACAAACGAAATAGTAATTATAACGCATGCAGTAATATATATATATATATATATATATATATATATATATATATACCCGGTATATATATATTAATGCTGCGTGTGTGTTAAATGAGCAAAAACTGCAATTAGGAGGTAGGAAAAGAAAATTATGAAATATGAGGAATGAAGGTGATGAAAGAAAGTGAAAGGCATAATGAAGGAGAGACTGGGGGTTAAAACTAATGAGATAGAATAGGAATAGTAATGAGAGAGAGAGAGAGAGAGAGAGAGAGAGAGAGAGAGAGAGAGAGAGAGAGAGAGAGAGAGAGAGAGTTAATGGCTACAGTATATACTAATTAAGCTAGTTGGTTGTGTAATATTAATTAAAGTAAATGACGCATTACGAAAGGTATGACGGGGAGGGGGGGGGGGGTCCTAAATTACAGGCTTGCGATAGGAAAAAATCGATACCTAGATGGCACTAAAGATCTGAATAGGGCTATTGACAAATAAATGGAGATAACGGTCTTAAAATCGACAAACTAATAGCGTGAACGTCTAGAAATCGACAAACTAATGGGGCTAAGCATGAGGGAGAAAGGAGTCCATAAAAATAAATTACCTCCTCCTTAAAAGTGATCGAGAATGTGCGAGAGTGTAGCCTCCATGTATCAGAATGTATGATGAAAGTGCATACGCGTGTTAGTCGGACTTATCGCTCGGAGTGAAATTGAAATGAGTGGATATATAGTAAAACAGATCACATTGTTTTATTGCAAAGTTGATGGAGGTTGAATATGTCGAGCACATGTGTGAAATTCATCCTCTGTATTGCATTACCGTGTTTGCTCCTGATGCATTATTGTCTCTATTCCTTATCATCAATTTGTATATTAATTTTACTCTGCTAGTCTCTTTTATGTTCATATGTTTACGTATTTCGAAAAGCTTGTAGTAATGTCATGTCTGTTAACTTTTGGTCAAAGAGTGATCTGTGGTGCACTAAAAATCACGCTCTCTTCCAATTGAAATTGATTGGGTAGCGATGGATAAGCAGTCATCTCCAAACCTGTCTCTATTTACCTGAAATGGACTTTATTGGAGTCTCATCTGGCGGGATTAACCTGGATGATTGTGCAGTAGTTCTTGTCGAAAAACGATGGAATTATATATATATATATATATATATATATATATATATATATATATATATATATATATATATATATATATATATATATATGTAATGCTGTTGAATCAAGTCAACAAAACAGGTTACCTGTAATCAATATTATTTATGAAATTTATAGGATCATACACTTCATTCAATATCATTACTAAAGGGTAATCTCGTAAACTGACATTCAAGTATAACACTGGTATCATTAATGTATGTCACTTATGCATAGCTCTTGTACCAGGTTCATATCTTGGCAAACGTACACGTAATTTTGCATACAGTTGGCTATATAGTTCAAGCACCTTTATATCCATATGTATTTATGTTAATGAGATGCTAATGTGCCTCCCTTTATTGCAGGTACGTTCATTCGTCTGGTTGACTTAAACATCCTCCAGCCAGATATTGGGACCACATCAACGTAAGTTAGTAATGTTATTCAGTTTTGTTTCTATGATAATGACAGTATGATAATATATATATATTATATATATATATATATATATAATATATATATATATATATATATATATATATCTATATATATACTGGTATATATATATAATATATATATATATATATATATATATATATATATATATATATATATATATATATATATATATATATAATATATATATATATATATATATATATACAGTATATTATATAATTATAATGTATACTTTTTTATTCAGATATTTATTTATTTACTTATTATTGTTTTTTTATTTTTGTGGTTATAATGTCTGTATATATTTTTTCTTTTCCACATGTTTATATAGATCCAAGGCGATGACCTATTATATTTGCGTCTGTCGATCGCTCCACTCCTTTCAATAACTGTTGTGATTGGTTTCCGCTCGCACTTTGTTGACTTGCGGTAATTACCCTGGCTATAGTCTCGTCAAGTTGGATATTCATTATACCGACTCTGATTTTGTCAGTTTGCATACTGACATGACATTTAAGCTTCATTGTAGTTCAGTAACCTCCATGGACATTCGTGTGTTTTGAGACTGACTACGAAATGGTTAGGTGGGTTGGTAATAGGAATGATTGAAGACAATGTTTCAAATATGCAAGGATATAATATTGCAAGAAATATTAGTCACTGGTAAAGTTGAGGGTATTTTATGATAATACGAATGAAATGATAAGAATCTTTCTGATGGTTAAGGTTATATTAGTGGTGGACATACTAGTGATAACTATTGCAATTTATGTTTAAGTTGTAGGATTTAAGGGGAGATTTCCACTGGAGGGATTTTTTTCTTTACCCCTTTCTCCCTCATGTTTAGCCCTATTACTTTTGAGATTTTAAGACGTTCACCCCATTAGTTTTGCGATTTTAAGAACTTTCACCCCATTTATGTAACTTTTAAGACCTTTCGTCCCATTTAGGTGTCGATTTTTTCCTGGCGAGCGATAGCGAGCCTGTAATTTAAGAGGAACCGGCCATCGGCCGGGAAATTTTTCTACCGAAAAATGTACAAATTTATCTTGAAAGGGGGTCAAGGGAGTGTAATTTAAATCTTGATGGAAGTCTAGGAAACACACTAAAAAAAAACCCTTAAGGCGGTGTCACACGAGCGGGCAATTGTTGTCTGGAAGTTTCAAAACATAAGTTCCATACACATTAAACTACCTAATTAAATTAAATTAAATTAAATTAAATTAAATTAAATTAAATTAAATTAAATTAAATCTACCTTCGATCTAGTTTCCGATTCCAATGCGAAAGAACCTCAAAATAGTACGAGACAAAACTTGCTCTACGAAAATTGCCGGAAAACCCGCTCGTGTGACACCACCTTTTATGATGCCAAGAATAATATTAAGTTTGAAATGGTAGTATTGCTAATCATACCAGTTTGTAATGATGCTGGTTATTATGACAGTGCCGTTGCTTATGATTGTTGAATGAGATTATATAAATTAGCTTCTAGTGAAAGTGGTGCTATTGGTAAAAGGTAATGACAATTTTAGGGGAGTTTAGGGGGCAGGTTTTATTTATTGTTCTATATATTTGTGTATAATTATATTTGTGTATAATTATATTTGTGTATAATTATATTTGTGTATAATTATATTTGTGTATAATTATATTTGTGTATAATTATATTTGTGTATAATTATATTTGTGTATAATTATATTTGTGTATAATTATTTGTGTATAATTATATTTGTGTATAATTATATTTGTGTATAATTATATTTGTGTATAATTATATTTGTGTATAATTATATTTGTGTATAATTATATTTGTGTATAATTATATTTGTGTATAATTATATTTTGTGTATAATTATATTTGTGTATAATTATATTTGTGTATAAATATATTATATATTTTTTTCTGTGTCCTCCCTAGACCTCCACCAACCTTAAACAATACATCCCCAAGATCAACCTTCTAGATAAATTTGTACATTTTTCGGTAGGAAAATCTTCCGGCCATAGGCCGGTTCTTCATTAATTAATATCAGGCTCGCTATCGCTCGCCAGGAATAAAATCGACTCCTTAATGGCACGAAAGGTCTTATTATTAAAAACGAAATGGGGCGAAAATTCTTAAAATCTCCAAACTAATAGGCTTAACGTCTTATAATCTGAAAACTAATGGGGCTAAAAAATGAGGGAAAAGAGGGGCCAGAAAAATCAACCATCTCCCCTTAATACAGGTTTGGTTACGATATTAGCGATGATCCGGTATATGATTCCGAAAGTCGTTATTCTATGCCACGTTAGCCCCTTCTATACCGGTGACGTCTTTTTCAATTTATTCTGGCTACATTAAACGATTTTGTGCAATTTAAGAAGGATCTGTGGTAGTAAAATGGATTAGGCGAGATAGTTCGAAGCCTTTTAATTGCCGGAGGCCCTTTTTAAACTGAATAACATCGTCTACTAGTGGCCAGAAGAAACTAAAAAGGACGGCACCGGTACAGAAGGTGTTAATTGTGGTGAAAATGTTAATGTTATGAGTGAATGTCATTAGATTAACTGTAATGATGGCTTCACTGGTAGGTGTTTTATTATTATTAATATTATTATTATTATTATTATTATTATTTTTATTTTTTTTATTTTTTTTTATCATTATTATTATTCATTATTATTATTATTATTATTTGTATTATTATTATTATTATTATTATTATTATGATTATTGCGCACCTTATAATAGGGGTATTACCATTAACATAGAGACGCAGAGCAGAGAAAGGAACCAGAAGTTATAGAATTATAGATATCCCCTCCCTGAACTTTTCCCATAAGAACGTCGCTCTATTATAGATTGGGAAGGGGGCTGAGGGCGAGGGGAGAGGTCGATAAACGGGTAGATAAATAGATAGGTAGATGGATAGATAGATAGATAGATAGAGATAGATAGATAGAGATATATAGATAGATAGAAGCTGGTAGGTAGGTAGATACAATACAAAATGAATATATAAATGCATAGGTAGATATACGAGTTACAAATGGCTGTATGTAAGCAGATTCCATAGACCCAAAGATCCTAGAATTGACGATCGGATGGAGAGAGAGAGTGAGTGAGTGAGTGAGTGAGTGAGTGAGTGAGTGAGTGAGTGAGTGAGTGAGTGTGTGTGTGTGTGTGTGTGTGTGTGTGTGTGTGTGTGTGTGTGTGTGTGTGTGTGTGTGTGTGTGTGTGTGTGTGTGTGTGTGTGTGTGTGTGTGTGTGTGTGTGTGTGTGTGTGTGTGTGTGTGTGTTTGGGGTGAAAGGAGCGAAAATGTCAATCCAAGGCAGGGATGAGCTGTGGGGTATTAGTGATGATCAGAGAAGAGGAAATACAAGACGAACTAAGTTTACGGGAGTGGAAAGGAGAGAGAGATTAGTGTAGCTGGCTGGTATGATAATTTAGTTTCTTTATTTCACTGTCGTTCTTGATTGTATTTATCGCTTTTCACTTTATTCTTGGGTGCCGGTCTGCAATTTTATTTTTCTTATGTATGCACATTTTTCCTTTGCAGTTTTGCTGCAGTGTTTGTTCTAGGTTTTTGCACGTGTTTTTGTTTTCTTTATTTGTCTTCAATTGTTTTCTGTCAGTTGTTTTGCTGATGGATTTGCCTTTGTTTAGGATATATTTTTTAGTCTATTTACCAGATGCCTTATTTCCTTTCCGTTTGTTATTGTCTCGTCTTTATCTTTGGCATTGGTAGTTGCGACGATCGTGTGATCGTCGTTATCAGTTAAGGGGCTAGTGCTTGTTCATTTCTATATTTATTTTAATCAATCTTTTCATAATATAATAATATGTTGTTTTCGGAAGTTTAGGTTATAGTTAATGCCAAGGCTAGAGGCTGTTGATACTCCTAACATATAATTGCTGAATTTTACACAAGCATGGTAATGACTATGCTACAAGGAAGAAAAGTTTAGTGAATTATACTAATGCATTCGCCAAGAAATGTGTTTTAGCATTCTTTTAAAATTTAACCCCTTCTTGCTACTATTAGAAAATGTTATTCAGTTTAAAAATGGCTTCCAACAATGATCAGGCTTCATTTAACCCATTTACTACCACAGATCCTTCTTAAACTGCACACAATCTTCTAAATATCGCAAACATAAAATGTAAACAACGTCGCCGGTACAGAAGGGGTTAAGAAAAGTTTAGTAAATTTGACTAATGCATTCGGTAAGAAATTTGTTTTAGCATTCTTTTAAGGGGCTTCTTTTCAACATGGAGTTTTGAGAGAGAACACAAAACAAAGCAAGAAATTGAGTTAGAGTAAGCTAAGGCTGTTTACAAAATGAGTTCTAACTTCTGCTACCAAAAGTTTACCTTACACAACTGGAGTGCCAAGGTTGGGTCACATGTTGGAACTCTTTAACCCTTTCACGCACATATGACGCAGAGGTTGCCAGATTAGCAATAAGAAATAGAGTTCTCTCACTCTTATAATTACCTCTCCAAAATTAGTTCTCTGCCCACAGCTAACTCAAAGACAACTGCAGAGGTTGAAGTAACTAAACTAAAGGTTTCTAAATACCCCTGATAGTAACAAAGGCTTTAAAGTATCCCCAATAGGCTCAAAATCGCGTCATATGTCGGAGAGGGTTAAGGGGATAGTGCTTTCTTGGTTTTTTGACCGGTCGATATTAATATTTATTAATAGAGTTATTTTTGTTTTTACATTCCATCCACAACGCCTAGACCCTTCCTTCCAAAGCTTAGAAAAACACCCCTTCACATCCTTAAGACCCACTTTTCAAGATAAAATGTGGTAAAAATATTTTTTCGGTCGAAAATGTCCCCGCGGCACAAAAGGCCGGTTCCGCGGTCCAAAAATTTATAGCTGCGCTATCGCTCAGCCAAGAAAAACAAATCGACACCTAAGGGGCACTAAAGGCCTTACTATT
>CM064480.1:71206751-71231751 GCA_032716605.1 Paralithodes platypus
GCAGGGGGGACTATAATGCCGTCAAGGGGAAAGTGAAGGAAAAATAAGAAAGAGTAAAACAGAGGAACAAGGTAAGAGGACGACCACTATTTGTATACATCATAGGAAGTGCAGGAAGCAGGGGGACAAGCAGAGTCTATGGTGGAAAGGGTGAGGGAGGAGGAGGGGTGAAGAGAGCAAGGGAGGTGGGGAGGAAGAGAGAGAGGGGGAAGAGGGAGGGAGGGAAAACACGTAAAGTAGAGTGGAGGGAGGGAGAAGAGTAAAGTAGAGGGGAGGAAAAAAGGGAAGGGAGGGAGGGAGAAGTGTAGTAGAGGGAGGGAAAAACCTGGATATTGGGTATTGCGTTGTTGTGGTGGGGAAGAGGGAAGGGGGAAAGTAAGATTGAGAGTGAGTTTGCGGGGAGGGGAGGTTGACCCAGCTTCCACTTGCCAATAAAAGCCTGGGAAAATCTCTTGACAAAGCCTCTAGTTGCTGGGGGCGAACGAAGTTTAGCTGAATTTACCCCCAGGCCTTTTTATGCAAGTGTACCCTGGAAAGACGGCTATGCATTTTCTATCGAGTAAGTAGAAAATTATCAATGAGTAGGACATTATGAACACTCTCTCTCTCTCTCTCTCTCTCTCTCTCTCTCTCTCTCTCTCTCTCTCTCTCTGTAAATGTAAATTAAATGGGGCGAAAGTTCATAAAATCGCCAAAATAATGGGGCTAAAGATGAGGGAGAAGGTGGTCTAGAAAAGCGCCATGTCTCCCCTTAAGGTCACGATTTGTGCCCTTGAGTGTAATTCCTAAAACACATCCAATTGTCTAAGGATAGCCTGGATGAAGTGAAAAGAGTAGAGTTAACTTCCTAAAACCCGTACAATCGTCTAGTGATAGTGTGGATCAAGTGAAAATAGTAGTCCGGCCCTAGAGTGTACTTCGTAAAAACCCATAAAATCGTCTAGTGATAGCCTGAATAAAATGAAAATAGTGGTTAAAGCGTAGAATGTACTTCCTAAACCCCATACAATCGTCGGGTGATAGATAGCCTGGAGCAAGTGAAAATAGCGACTTTGTACCTACTGTAGAGTGTACTTCCTAAACAAAGTGAATATACTGTAGTTGACCGGCCCCCTGTCTCCTGAAGGGGGCCGGTCTGGTGTGAGCGGAGGGCCGGGGCTAAATGTCTGGCCGGCCTGTGCGGGTGACACATCCGTCATACTTAACCATGGGGGTGGGGGTGTGCCGTGGAGGGGGGCAGGGGGCAGTATGCCCATGTGTGTTGGTGTTGTCGGTGAGGGTGCGGGGGGGGAGAGAGGGTTGGCGCGGAGGGGGGGGGGGGGGGGGGGGGGGGGGGGGGGGGGGGGGGGGGGGGGGGGGGGGGGGGGGTAAGGGGTGTGGGTTGTGGTTGGCGAGTGTGGTGGAGAGAGAGAGAGAGAGAGAGAGAGAGAGAGATAGGAGAGAGAGAGATAGAGCGAGAGAGAGAGAGCACATAGAGCGACATAGAGCTACTATAACACAGACCACACAGACCTCAAGGTCCTTACTATGCAGTCTGGCCTTACAACTATATATGTATATATGCCTTTATTAATTTATATATATATATCTATATATATCTTCTAATATATCTTATAGATATATATATATATATCATATTAATATATGATATATATATATATATATATATACACCGGTACATCCTCATACATACATACACACACACACACCATATACACATCCAACATACATACAACATACACTACATATATCTACAGTATCTACTATAGACAATACTGTATCAGTGCACCCCCATACATACATAAGTTTTTTTTTTTTTTTTTTGTGTTGTGTTTGCATATCACCCCCGCCCTCTGCAGTAATAGAGGTTTCAGAACAGTCCCACTTCCCTTGAAAGCGTTTAATTGTGTCGCTCTCCACCACTCTCGCTTGGTAGTTTATTCCACTCGGTCGCTCGCACAACCTGTAGGTGAAGAAACTCTCGTTGTGACATCTAGGTTTACAATGGCCTTTTTGGATTTTTAGATTTTCATTCCATTGTCCGCGAGTTTTTGATTAGTACTTGTTTGAATGTGATAGTGCATTTCACATCGACTTTGTCGAAACCCCTTTTAGTAATCTTAAAAGCACTCAATAAGCTGAAACCCCCTCAACCTCCCTCTTTTTTAATGAGAACAGGTTCAATCGTTTAAGTCTTTCTTCATATGGTTTATTTCTTAATGAGGGTATTCATCCTTCGTCGCTGCTACGCTGTACTGCCCTTCGAGGTCTTACCAATGTCCTTGATCAGATAAGGTGACCAGAACTGCAACAACCATATTCAAGATGGGGTCCTCACCCATACTTTTGAACAGTGGCACTATTACGTTTTCATGTTTATATGTAATTTTCGTTTAATAAAGCCCAATGCTATGTTTTGCCCTTATTGCAGCTGCTATACATTGGTGCCGGAAGTTTTTAGGTTTTCAGATATTAGTAACCCCTATGGTCTTTTAGCTACCGTTGCGGTTTTTTATTTGTTTGCCATTCATTGTTCGTATTTGTATTTCATATTTCTGCTACCAACCTGCAGCACCTGACATGTAATTGACATTGAAGGGCATCTTCTGCCATTTTTTTGTCGGACCACTCTGATATCTTTGTTTAAAATCAGATTGCAACGCATTTCTATCATCTTCGTTCAGGACTTGGTATTTCCTATGTTTTGTATCGAGTCGGCGAATTGGAAATGGTGGTTGTTTAACCCCTAACAGCAATATCGTTAATGTAAATGAGAAACAGGACCGGTCCAAGGAACGTGAACCCGGTGGAACTCCACTAGTGACAGGCTCCCACTTTCCGATTCCACTCCATTTATCACCACTCGCCTGTCTTCTGTCTGTAAGCCAATTTTTTTTATCCAAGAATGAATTTCACCTTTGATACCTATCCTCTCCAGTTTAGAGGAAGACCAAATAGTTTTCGGTTGGAGGCACCTTGTCGAAAGCTTTTTGAAAGTCCAAGAAGATGACAATCTATTGAATTTCGTCATGTCGTTATAATGTGAATAGTTTGTTTATAAAAATTCACATCAAATTTGTTAGGCATGACTTATTTGATCTAAAGCCGTGTTGACTATTTTTTTATTAGTTGTTTGGAATTCCGAGTAATCTACTTATCTTTATCTTCTAAGGATTTTTTTCCATGATTTTTTCCTACAATTGAAGTTAGACTAATTGGTCTGTAAACTTAACTCGCTTTTGGCCTTGCTAACCCTATCTTGTTATATCGGCGTAATGTTTCGCATCTTTCCAATCACTCGGTACAATTCCCCCTGTAGTAATGATAAGTTAAATGAGTTGTTGTCAGGTGTTTTGCTAATTTCGGTCCTTAACATTCTTAATTATTTGCGGGTGGAGCATGGTCGCTGTTCCCGGGGTCCCTTAAATTTACATTTAAATTAACTCAATTTGCTTTGTAACGTTCGCTAACACTGATGGTGCAAATTCGTCCTATCACAAGAGTTGAGGTGTTATTTTTCAAGGATAGGATCGATAATTTTCTTCTGTGAAAACTGAGCCAAAAATATTTGTTGAGCAGATTTGCCGTGTTTGTTTCACCTGTTATTGTCCCTGGCCCATCTTCTATTAGCGGTCCGATTCCGCTTTTGATCTGTTTATTTTTATTTACGTAACTGTAGAATTTTTTTGGGGTTTTGTGGCACTTTCTCTGGCAATAGTTCAATTTCGGGGGGGGGGTAATTTTGTTTGTTCGCCCTAACTGTATTTTTTTTCACTTCCCCTTCTACTATTTTTTTGTACAAGTGATTTTAATTACTTCAGTGTTTGTGGTTATTTTTTACACAGTTTGTCTGTCGGATCAACTTGATTTCCTTTTCCTTATTGCCTTGCCAATGTCTCTGACTGTACCAAGGGGGCATACTCTGATATCGCGTAATTTACGTTTTGGTTTCATGGGTACAAAATTGTTTATGCGCTTCTGTAAATTGTAGACCTTAAAATGTCCCCATAGTTTCATTTAAAACTTTCGTTTATATTTAATGAGGTTTGAGTGTATTTTTGATTAAGCGATTCCTTAAGTCCGTCATAATTTGCGTTTTTTGAAGTCCCGAAAAACCATTCCTGTTGTTTTTTACTGAGGAATATTTGCTTATAACGTTTATTCTTAAGATTTTATGATCGGACGTTGCCTAGAGATGTTTCAACCTACATTCCAGGTGTTGATAATAGATTTTCCTTGGGTAAGTGAATTACGATTCTAATATATTCCTGTCCTCTGCGTCGGCTGGTTTTTACGTGTTGTAGTCAAAAAATTGTCCTGGATGAAGCTTGTCCATTAGGCTTGACTCAGCATTTTTTGTTTTCCGGTCAGGGTATTCCGTCAATTAGCGGGGAGGTTATAGTCACCTAGTAGCTGTTTCCGCGTCGGAATTAGAGTGGTTTTTTCCCCTCTAGTATTTCAGACAAAATTGTATCATCGAGGCAACAGTTAAGTCCTCGGTGGTCGGTACGCTGTATTGATATTTTAAGTTCCTGTTTTTTGTATTTATTTTGCACGCACCACTATTTTTTCTGCATTACTTGTCCGGGAGAGTCCACCTCAACTGGGTTTAAGTAGGTTGCAACGTGCATTGCACCCCCTCCCACCCCTCTTTGTTGTCCATTGTTACGGTGTCTTTATGATTTTTTTTTTTATATGCTGATGTGAATATATTCATTGAAGTAGATCTTTTATATTTTTAAGGTTCCGATGTGGTTTTTCCGTTTATACAAATATCGTCCACTTTTCTCATATTTAATAAACAGACATTTGAGTTCGTCTATTTTGTTTCGTTATTGAGCAGGCATTTATGGAGTTATTTTATAAATATCATTTCTCTCAGCATGCGCTGGATTTGTTTTTTTCTTATTGGTGGGATGGGTGTTTGGTGGGTTGTGAACTTGAAGCCGCGGCGGGTTGTCAAATTTCATTTCCAGTTGGTTGGGGTTGGCTTGGATGGGGTTTGGTGGGGTTTGTTTCCAGTTTTGTTTTGTGGGGTGTTCAGGTAGGTAAATTTTCGCAACTTGTGGGCCATTGGGGTTGACGGTGTTGGCGTTTAAATGGTTGTGATGGACTTGGAAAGGGGTTTGGGCGGGGTTTAATTTATTTCTCTTACCTGGGTGTCGGTGTGGAGTTTTGATTGGGTGGGGTTGTGGGAGGGCTTTTCCGGGGGTAGCAATGTCAATACTCAGAGGAGTCTATTAGCATAGTTATCTCTCGGTCCTGACTGGCGTTGTTTTCATGGGTAATGTAGGTTGCTTGATTTAGGGTATCACTCATGTGCTGAACGCCTTTTTCTGATAAATGAATGCCATCTCCGCTGTACAGGGACGAGTTCCCTACAAAGGTGGTCCAATTGTCCACATACAGTACCTTCTCTCGTTCGCACATGACCTTGACTGCGTTGTTAATTTCTATGGCTCTATTTTGTCCGTATGAGCTTGTTTTAATCCGGGGTATGACGCCGCTTACCACACATTTCGTGGTCCCTTTTCATGACTTTAATTAGGTTCTCGAAATCTTTTTCTATGGTCTTAATTGGGGCCTTACCTCCGTCAAAGCAGTCATTTGAGCCAACATTGACGACTACCAGGTGCCCTCTGGTATGGCGGAGTTAGTTATGTCTTTCAAGATATGTTCGACTTTACCGCCTGGAATGACCTTTACTGACCTTTTTCCTCTGTTCTTGGTGGCAAAGGCAGCTCCTTGACCTCGCATGAGACTGTCACCATAGACTAGTGTGAGTTTCTCCTTCCCGCTGACTCCGTGATTTGATGGTTTCGTTGTTTTCCTGTCCGGAATTGCCTGGCCCTTCGCGCTTGCTTTCACGTGGTCGGTTACATCGGGTGCGAATCTGTTTTTGATATGTTACCTGGTGTCGCTTTTCCATTCCCATTCCCATTCACGTGGTCATTACCTCGTGTTCCTTGTTTTCGGCGAGAACAGCAAATCTGTTTTTGATAGGGATACCTGGTGTCGCTTTCCCATTCCCTTGGGATTTGTTCTTGTTACGCCTGTTGACTACTGTCTGATATAGATCATTGGATGGTTTTTCTTTTTGAAGATTTTTAACAACGTCGACTTGCTTACTCTCTATGTCCTTTACTCGCTCTTTTAGTAAGACATTTTGATGCGAAAGTACACCTACAGTCTCCTTTAGTGTGAGATTATCTCGCTTCAGTTCGTCAGCCTGTGCCTGGTGTGCTTCTAATGTGCACTCCAAGAGCAAAAAGTTTTCACCAGTTAAACACATAAAACACTTGGCATTTGGATACCCATGACGCGGATACCATTCCTTGTAGTAGTTCTTGTTACAGGAGGGGCATTTAATTCTGATCGGTGCCATGATTTGGGGTTAGTGAGGGAGAATTTGCAAAAACGAAAGGTACAAAATGTTGGAGTGGTCACTTCCCTTAAAGTTTTTCCGATGTTGATGATGCAGGTTGCAAGGTGTTGTGGGGGGTGCGGTAGTTTTCTGTTACGTCGGCACTTTAAAAAGAATTTTGGGACGGATTTTGGGGGTGGGGGGGATGGTATACCCCTATTTTCCCTCATAAACCGGGGTTTGAAGGGGGGGGGGGGCGGAGGTACTTGTTGACACTTGGCGGCAGCTCCGAGCGGTGCAGCCCGGGGGGGGGGGGGGGGGGGGGGGAACTAGGGATGAGAGGAGAAGAAAGAAAGAGAGAGTGGGGGGGGGAATGAATTGGGAGGAGGGGAAAAGAGAAGAGAGAGAGAGAGGGAGGGTGAGTGTGAGAATGAGAGAGAACGAAAGGGAGAGATAGAGAGAGATATATGAGCGAGAGAGAGATATATGAGCGAGAGAGAGAGATCGAGAGAGAGAGAGAGGTATGAGAGGGAGAGAGATGAGAGAGAGTAGAGAGATATAGTCGAGATAGAGAGAGAGAGAGAGAGATAGAGAGAGAGAGAGAGAGAGAGAGAGCGATAGAGATAGAGGGGGGTGGAGAGTGAGAAAATGGAAGTGAGAGAATGAGAGAGAGAATGAAAGGAGAGAGAGGGAGAGGGAGGATTAGTCTATTGAGGGGCTGTATTCACCCTGGTGGGGCACTCCTCGTAAAACGTAACGTAAAACGGAAGTCGTTGGAGGGGAGAGAGGCGGTGCCTTTAGAGGGGTTGGGGTTGGGGGGGGGGGTGGGGGGGGGGGGGGAGTTGGGAGGAGAGAGAGAGAGAATTAGTTTATTGGGGGGCTGTATTCACCAGGGTGGGGCACTCCTCGTAAAGCGGAAGTTGTTGAGGGGACGGCGGTGCCTTTTGTTGGGGTTGGGGAGAGAGAGAGAGAGAGAGAGAGAGAGAGAGAGAGAGAGAGAGAGAGAGAGTGATAGAGTGAGAGGGAGTTATTGAAAACTAGGAATTACAATGGATATGCAGCTGGGAGTTGGTGTAGGTCAGGTCAACGGTGGTTTTTAGACAAGGACGAGATATTTCAGCTTATAGTAACGGATTTTTCTGTAGTTTGAGTGTGGCAGACCAAGATTTTTGCAAGAAGGATTTAGATAATGGGATGTGGGGATTGTAATTCGGGATGTTCTATATAGTGAGAGTTAGTGAGAGAGACAAGTTTGTGTATAAGAGAGATTTATATGTAAAAATAGGTTAGGTAGTTTATAGTAAGAGAGTTATTTAGATGATTTGAAAGAGACCGAAGGGTGTGAGTAGAGAGAGAGGATGGAGGAATGGGGATAATGAGAATTTATAAGGGATATTGGTAATACTAAGTTACAAGATACTGGGTGAGGGCAGAGGGGAAAGGCAGCATGCACGGTGGGGTGGGGCAGGGGGCGGCGCTCGGAGCTCGGAAAGACACTTCCTTCTTGTTCGACCGCTACTGACAGACTGACAGACAGACAGACAGACAGACAGACTGACAGACAGAGAGAGAGAGAGAGAGAGAGAGAGAGAGAGAGAGAGAGGGGGGGGGAGGAGGGTGACACATATAATACAATCTAAAAATACTATTGTGAAGAAGGGAGAGAACAAATTAACATGGACAGCCACTATGATATACACTATAACGAAGAAGAGGAACAAGAGAGAAAATTTACACAATAACAAAATCGTGGTTAGAAATTATAAAAGGCATATCGAGAGGGGTAACTTATTTTCAGACAAAATATAATAAAACAATGCAGTTTCTTAATCTAACTAAACACGGAAATTGACCACAACATCTTAAGTAAACGTGAACATCAGAGAAACCAATTTGTGAGCTATCAGAAAGAACGCCCAACCCCAATTTATAATCCAATTTTTTTAATTAAATATATTAAAAATTAAACTGAATATGAACGAAAACACAAAACGACAATGCGATTAAAACTATTCAAGTCTAACAGTCACATTTGTTTCTCCCTCCAACGATTTAATTTTATCGTCATTGAAATTCCTCGCATTACTCCGACGTTCCTTTGAAAGTCTATGTAAATTTCACCTCCAACGACGTCGTCAGAGTCCAATCAATATTGGGTTACTCTTCGCTTCTGAAATTACTCGGCCAAACCCAAATATTGACGCCTTATACCCATCACCACGACAAATGGGCTACAATATTTGCCTGAATCTAAGACCGGACGATTTTAATCAGTGCATAAATGACCTTTTCAGAGATAAAGTTACCAAATGCAAACTAAGTACACAATGCCCAAGTCATGCCATAAATTCAAACTTATGGTTCTCCTAATGATCGCAAAATATCTGGTCAATACCTGAAATTATACTGTGAAACATGTGTTTACAAAGCTTGACATAATTATATGATAAAACAAATACTGTATATGGCTATAAATGTTTGTATCATAATTTTGCATGGTTAGTTATGCACTTTGGGCTGCAGTATTGATATGCAACGTTTTTATCCAGCAATATGCAAATTGGAAGCTTCCAGTAGGTTATGTATTTATGGCTAACACATTCCATATCGGTATATGAACAAATACAGTGCCAAACACAAATTGTATTACCTTCAGCCCACTGTTGTTTGGATTTTAATTTTAGCCTAACTGTGCCATTCTGCTAGGGCGACACACACACACACACACACACACACACACACACACAATTATATTATGCACACACACGACAACAGTCATATCATGCACACACACACAATTATACACACACACCTAAGAACATCTTCAACAATAACAACGTGCCCTGTATAGCATAATGATCGAATATACGCAAAAGTACCGAACGTGACACTATTATGCAAAGCGGTGGTTCCTAGTCTATCGTTATAAAGAATGCAAACGAGGTCGGTCAGCGCAAAAATAGCAGACTGCCTTTTATGTTGTGGGCGAAGTACCTGCGCAAAAGATGGGTATGGAGATTGAATTATGCCGGGGCTAATGAGTAAACTTAGAAATTATGCATGGGTAACATATTTTGTAACCCTTTCTGTACCATGGGAACTTGTTTACTTATATTCTGCGAAACATTAGGCGATATAATTTAGCTTAGGAAAGACCTGCAATGCTTGGAATCGATCAAGAAGTAAATTCAAACATAAACTGTGATCTAATCTTTTATATATATATATATATATATATATATATATATATATATATATATATATAAATATTTATTTATTTATTTATTTATTTATGTATGTATATAATCTTGCAGTGAATCAGTGAGTTCAAATAAACAGTTCGAAGAGTCAGAGAGGGCCATATATTTTGTCCTAGATACTACTGATCATAAGTACACAGTATTAGGCAGGAGGGGGTCTAGAGATATTTACATAATGCTAACATACTTCCTTCGATGTTGTGGCCAAAGTACCGGCGAAAAGATTGGCATGGCGATTGAATTTTGCAAAGGGCTAATGAGCAAACGTTGGAATTATGCATGTAGGTCGTCTTTAGCATTTTTTTGTTTTTTGTACTTATCAGCACGATGGTTGTAAATCACTTTTATTAAACTTCGGCGAAACGTCTCATAGTCAATGGCTTTATAGCTACCTCGAGCAACTCCACCATTATTATTATTAATTGTGCTACCCCTTACATTTTAAATGAGAAGAGATTCTTTTTAAGCTGAATACAATAATCTGCAGGTAGCTAGAATACAACAAAAATTGGTGTCAGCAAATTGGTGTCAGCAAATTGGATCTATTATACTCAATTACTAGAAATTATCAAATTCCTCTTATTGGTGCAGGTTTCTCCTTATATATATATATATATATATATATATATATATATATATATATATATATATATATATATATATATATATATATATAGAGATACACTGTATATAACACACACAATTTTTTTTTCTCTCACACACACACCCTGACCAACACCTCTGAGTCAGCAATAGCGGCCAGGCTTCTGAACTCTGGCCGGAAGTCAGCTGGAAATCCTTTTAAAACTCGCCCGCAAAGTTGTCCTCCTTAATATTATATGTACCCAGACTCAGCCTCCTCTCTCCCTGCCTACCCTGCCCCCCTCCATACCCCCTCCCTGCTTGCCCTGCCCCCATCCTTGTCACCCCCCCCCCCCCTCCCGATTTCCCTTCAGTCGCCAGTCATGGGTGGGGGTAGGGAGGAGGGGGTAGAGAGAGAAGAGAGGGGGGAGGAAGGGGTAGGGAGAGAAGATAGGAGTGTGGGGGTGGATGTATGGGAGGAGGAAAGGAGTAAATGTGGGGGACATTGCCGGGATTAGTAGAAAAGGATGAAGGGGGCGGGGGCGATAGATGGGAGAAAAGGGGGGGGCGGGGGGGGAGGGGAACATCGATGGGTGGAAGAGCATAGAGATAAGGGAGATGGGGGGGTGTTGGATGTTGGAAAGATGAGAGTGGGTGGGATGGATGCGAGGAAGAGAGTAGGGTGGAACAGGAAAGATCATTAATGGGTGGAATAGAAAAGAGGAAGGTGATAATGGGGGTGTGTGTTCAAGAGATGGGAGTGGTTAATTGATGGGGACTAGAGAGACACAGGGAGAGGGAAGACAAATAAGTTGTAGAAGGTTGGGGGGCGGGGGGGGGGGGGCGCTGAGGAAAGGAACGGATAGAGAGGGGAAGGGGGAGGACGGAGGGGTGAGAGAGAGAGAGAGAGAGAGTGCGTGTGGTTGTGTGTGATGCTGGATGGTTGTGTGTGTGTGTGTGTGTGTGTGTTTGTGTGTGTGTGGGGTGTGTGTGTGTGTGTGTGTGTGTGTGTGTGTGTGTGTGTGTGTGTGTGTGTGTGTGTGGGTGTGTGTGTGTGTGTGTGTGTGTGTGTGTTTGTGTGTGTGTGTGTGTGTGTGTGTTTGTGTGGACGGAGGGATGAGGAGATGGAAAATGGACAAGGTGGAGCAGAAAGGGAACAAAAGTGGGAGGTAGAGAAATACAGTAAAACAGAAAGGAAGTGGAGACTAAAAAGAAGAAAGAAGAGGTGGAATTTTGGAGAATAAGTCAGGGTGGAGAAATACCCACGAAGAGAAAAGAAGTGGAACGACTAGACAGGAGAAAGAAGAGGTGGAATTTTGGTGGAAAATGGAGTGGTGGAGAAGGGATAGGATGTGGGGCAACTGGAGTGAATATTGTAAAGAGGGGTCACCTGCATTTTTCCTCTCCCTTTCTCTCTTTCTCTGGCTTGTATCCATTCGGCTCGATTCAGCCTACTGTCTTAAGACGTTTACCCCCATCCAGGTGTCAATATTTTCCTGGCGAGCGGTAGCGAGCCAGCATATATATATATATATATTTTTTGACAGCAAGCTAAATTTGTACATTTTTCGATATAAAAATCTCTCCGGCCAAGCCGGATGTCTCCATACAATGCTGGCTTGCTATCGCTCGCCAGGAAGAAATCGACACCTGGATGGGGATAAACGTCTTAAAACAGTAGGCTGAATGGTGTCGAATGGATACAAGCCCGAGAAAGAGAGAAAAGGAGAGAAAGAGAAAAAAAAGCAGGTGACCCCCCTTAAGTAGTCGAGCTATGATTCAGTGGAAGGTAAGATGCCGAAGTGGGTCAAGCAGATGCTATACTGTGGTCAAAGTTGGGAGCCGAAAAATTTGCATGAAGGCCGATCAGCTGTGACAAGAATTAAGTAACGATATAGAAAAGAGATGAACGGGAGAAAGGGTAAAGATTGCTCTCTCTCTCTATATCTATCTATCTAACCTCTCTCTCTCTCACACACAGGGAGCTAATTTACCTTACAGATGGCACTCAGGAGACACAACTCTCACATTAAGACTGCGTTAGCAATGTACCTACATTGATAAAATTATTTACTAGGCTTATACTGTATATGGGGAGAGGCACAGGGTAATGGTTAAAAAAAAAAAAAAAAAAAAAACACACACACACACACACACACACACACACACACACACACACAATTATATTATGCACACACACGACAACAGTCATATCATGCACACACACACAATTATACACACACACCTAAGAACATCTTCAACAATAACAACGTGCCCTGTATAGCATAATGATCGAATATACGCAAAAGTACCGAACGTGACACTATTATGCAAAGAGGTGGTTCCTAGTCTATCGTTATAAAGAATGCAAACGAGGTCGGTCAGCGCAAAAATAGCAGACTGCCTTTTATGTTGTGGGCGAAGTACCTGCGCAAAAGATGGGTATGGAGATTGAATTATGCCGGGGCTAATGAGCAAACTTAGAAATTATGCATGGGTAACATATTTTGTAACCCTTTCTGTACCATGGGAACTTGTTTACTTATATTCTGCGAAACATTAGGCGATATAATTTATCTTAGGAAAGACCTGCAATGCTTGGAATCGATCAAGAGAAGTAAATTCAAACATAAGCTGTGATCTAATCTTATATATATATTTATTTATTTATGTATGTATTTATTTAATCTTGCAGTGAATCAGTGAGTTCAAATAAACAGTTCGAGGAGTCAGAGAGGGCCATATATTTTGTCCTAGATACTACTGATCATAAGTACACAGTATTAGGCAGGAGGGGGTCCACAGTTATTTACATAATGCTAACATACTTCCTTCGATGTTGTGGCCAAAGTACCGGCGAAAAGATTGGCATGGCGATTGAATTTTGCAAAGGGCTAATGAGCAAACGTTGGAATTCTGCATGTAGGTCGTCTTTAGCATTTTTTTTTTTTTTTTTACTGATCAGCACGATGGTTGTAAATCACTTTTATTAAACTTCGGCGAAACGTCTCATAGTCAATGGCTTTATAGCTATCTCGAGCAACTCCACCATTATTATTATTAATTGTGCTACCCCTTACATTTTAAATGAGAAGAGATTCTTTTTAAGCTGAATACAATAATCTGCAGGTAGCTAGAATACAACAAAAATTGGTGTCAGCTAATTGGTGTCAGCTAATTGGATCTATTATACTCAATTACTAGAAATTATCAAATTCCTCTTATTGGTGCAAGTTTCTCCTTATATATATATATATATATATATATATATATATATATATATATATATATATATATATATAGATATATATATATAGAGAGATATAGCATAGAGAGAGAGATACACTGTATATAACACACACAAATTTTTTTTCTCTCACACACACACACGCACACACACCCTGACCAACACCTCTGAGTCAGCAATAGCGGCCAGGCTTCTGAACTCTGGCCGGAAGTCAGCTGGAAATCCTTTTAAAACTCGCCCGCAAAGTTGTCCTCCTTAATATTATATGTACCCAGACTCAGCCTCCTCTCTCCCTGCCTACCCTGCCCCCCTCCATACCCCCTCCCTGCTTGCCCTGCCCCCATCCTTGTCACCCCCCCCCCCCCCCCCCTCCCGATTTCCCTTCAGTCGCCAGTCATGGGTGGGGGTAGGGAGGAGGGGGTAGAGAGAGAAGAGAGGGGGGAGGAAGGGGTAGGGAGAGAAGATAGGAGTGTGGGGGAGGATGTATGGGAGGAGGAAAGGAGTAAATGTGGGGGACATTGCCGGGATTAGTAGAAAAGGATGAAGGGGCGGGGGCGATAGATGGGAGAAAAGGGGGGGGGCGGGCGGGGGGGGGGGGAGGGAACATCGATGGGAGGAAGAGCATAGAGATAAGGGAGATGGGGGGGTGTTGGATGTTGGAAAGATGGGAGTGGGTGGGATGGATGCGAGGAAGAGAGTAGGGTGGAACAGGAAAGATCATTAATGGGTGGAATAGAAAAGAGGAAGGTGATAATGGGGGTGTGTGTTCAAGAGATGGGAGTGGTTAATTGATGGGGACTAGAGAGACACAGGGAGAGGGAAGACAAATAAGTTGTAGAAGGTTGGGGGGCTGAGGGGGGGGGGCGCTAAGGTAAGAGGAAAGGAAGGATAGAGAGGGGAAGGGGGAGGACGGAGGGGTGAGAGAGAGAGTGCGTGTGGTTGTGTGTGATGGTGGATGGCTGGGTGTGTGTGTGTGTGTGTGTGTGTGTGTGTGTGTGTGTGTGTGTGTGTGTGTGCGTGTGCGTGTGTGTGTGTGTTGGTGTGTGTTTGTGTGTGTGTGTGTGTGTGTGTGTGTGTGTGTGTGTGTGTGTGTGTGTGTGTGTGTGTGTGTGTGTGTGGACGGAGGGATGAGGAGATGGAAAATGGACAAGGTGGAGCAGAAAGGGAACAAAAGTGGGAGGTAGAGAAATACAGTAAAACAGAAAGGAAGTGGAGAGACTAAAAAGAAGAAAGAAGAGGTGGAATTTTGGAGAATAAGTCAGGGTGGAGAAATACCCACACGACTAGAGAAACAGAAGAGGTGGAATTTTGGAGAATAAGTCAGGGTGGAGAAATACCCACGAAGAAAAAAGAAGTGGAACGACTAGACAGGAAACAGAAGAGGTGGAATTTTGGTGGAAAATGGAGTGGTGGAGAAGGGATGGGATGTGGGGCAACTGGAGTGAATATTGTAAAGAGGGGTCACCTGCATTTTTCCTCTCCCTTTCTCTCTTTCTCTGGCTTGTATCCATTCGGCTCGATTCAGCCTACTGTCTTAAGACGTTTACCCCCATCCAGGTGTCAATATTTTCCTGGCGAGCGGTAGCGAGCCAGCATATATATATATATTTTTTGACAGCAAGCTAAATTTGTACATTTTTCGATATAAAAATCTCTCCGGCCAAGCCGGATGTCTCCATACAATGCTGGCTTGCTATCGCTCGCCAGGAAGAAATCGACACCTGGATGGGGATAAACGTCTTAAAACAGTAGGCTGAATGGTGTCGAATGGATACAAGCCCGAGAAAGAGAGAAAAGGAGAGAAAGAGAAAAAAAAGCAGGTGACCCCCCTTAAGTAGTCGAGCTATGATTCAGTGGAAGGTAAGATGCCGAAGTGGGTCAAGCAGATGCTATACTGTGGTCAAAGTTGGGAGCCGAAAAATTTGCATGAAGGCCGATCAGCTGTGACAAGAATTAAGTAACGATATAGAAAAGAGATGAACGGGAGAAAGGGTAAAGATTGCTCGCTCTCTCTCTCTCTCTCTCTCTCTCTCTCTCTCTCTCTCTCTCTCTCTCTCTCTCTCTCTCTCTCTCTCTCACACACACACACACACACACACACACACACACACACACAGGGAGCTAATTTACCTTACAGATGGCACTCAGGAGACACAACTCTCACATTAATGTAACTACATTGATGAAATTATTTACTGGGCTTATACTGTATATGGGGAGAGGCACAGGGTAATGGTTAAAACACACACACACACACACACACACACACACACACACACACACACACACACACACAGACACACACACACACACACAGCCCGTAGCCTAGTAGGTAGAGCTCTCGTCTCACACACGAGGGGTCGGGGGTTCAATCCCCGGCCGGGCGGAGACAAATTGGGCTTGTCTCCTTTCATGTGTTAGCCTCAGTTCACCTAGCTGTAAATAGGTACCTGGAATAAGTGGACGACGTTGTGACGTCCCCTCTGGGGTTGGCAAAAATGGTACAAGGCGAGATGGGTATCATATGGTTCACCTAAGCTGATGGCTACCTAAGCCTTCGGGCGAGACGGTACCGTCTATAGTGAGAATGGTACCATACAGATCCACCCTAAGCCTTTCGTTTCCGATGTCGCCAATTGGCTAAAAATACAGACTACACACACATCCACAGCCATTCCAACGATACATATAACACCTACACATATAGGAGGCGGGGAATAACGAGCATGCTCACTCCCGCAATACAACTAGAGTAAGTACAACTAGAGTAAGTACACACACTCACACACACACACACACACACACACACACACACACACACACACACACACACACACACACGAAAGTAATGGCACCCCTCAGGCAGACACAACTCACACATTAAGGCCGTATTAGTCTGTGTATGGGGGAAACAGAGGAAAAACAATATATATATATATATATATATATACCGTATATATATATATATATATATATATATATATAGAGAGAGAGAGAAAGAGAGAGAAAGAGAGAGAGAGATAGATAGATATAGATAAATAGAGAGAGAGAGAGAGAGAGAGAGAGAGAGAGAGAGAGAGAGAGAGAGAGAGAGAGAGAGAGAGAGAGAGAGAGAGAGAGAGAGAGAGAGAGAGAGAGAGAGAGAGAGAGAGAGAGAGAGAGAGAGAGAGAGAGAGAGAGAGAGAGTCCATTTAGTAGATAATAGGCAATATCCTGTACCCCACGGACGAGAAGCCAGCTGGGTGAGAGACACACAGATATGCTTATATAAAGATATTCAGATGATAATAATGGAGGGTTGGTGGCTGGTCCTATCCAGAGTGAGGTTTGGCATCCTCTACCCAACCTTAGCCGTTTCTCTCTGTCTCTTTAAAGGCCGATTCACACGGTCAATATTTTTATCCACCGTCCCTTGAGGGCTGCGAATATCCAAAAAAACAACTATACTCCATTTTTTTCCAGCTGATACTAAATTGCCATCTCTCCATTCTGATTACTACATTATTATCAGGTTTTTGTGGCGAAATAGGTTGCTAATTATGAAATCTTGGCAATAATATGACGGACAGACATAGCAGTATCAGATTTGTCCAGTAAGAATCATGAAATCTGATGTTAAAGGATTCAATTTACCATCAGCTGGAAAAAATACACTATAGTTGTTTCCTGAATTCCCCAATGCTATCTGACACCACGGCGAAATTTGCCCTTCGAATTCTCAGCCCTCAAGGGACGGTGAATACAAATATTGACTGTGTGAATCGGCCTTAACTGTCCTACATTTTTCTTTGGGGGCAGGGGGCTAGGAATCCTCCTCCCCTTGTATAATTGTCCTACTCGACGAGACAGAGAAAGGGGAGAGGGAACACGAAAGGGATCCTAGACCCTGAGAATAAGAACTTTAAATGTTGTTTCCGTTCAGGCTCTGTCTCGTGTTGGCCACCCCCTGCAATGGGGTATGTGCCTGAGTATATACATATAGAGAGCAGCCTCTGGAGCAGTGGACCAATGGTTCCTATCTTCAGAAAATTCCTGTGCTTGGTATGCTTCCAGCCAGGGCCCCACTGGGGTAAATAAAATAGCAAAACAGTGGTGTAACTGCCATCCGGGTGAGGGACTGCTCTGGGTCTGCTCCTTCAGTGTTCATGGTCATAATCCACTTAGTGGAAATGGCACTGTGGAGTAGGTCAGTCTGGGCATGTCTGGGAGCTTGGAAGCAGTTTCTGCCATGGCCATCCCTTTTGGGGTGCTTCCTCTGGAAGTGGGGCGTCAGATTTGATGATGATGATGATGAATGAGAGAGCAGCATTTGGTTGAGGCCACACACCTTATGATAACACAGAACCCTTACCAGGGTTAAGGGACTATATTCCCCGACCCATTACTATACTAAAAGCAGTTTCGTAAGTATCAGTAGGTGTATTGCTGTTTGTTTTTCATTGTACATTCATGTTTTGCCTTAAAATGGGCAAAATAATAGAGGCAAAATCCCCCCACCCCCGCCGCCAACATCACACACACACACACAGAAAAAGAAGAGAGAGAGAGAAGACAAAAAGAGAGAGAGAGGCAGACTAACAGAAATACAGACAGACAGACACACTAACAAACGAGCGAGCACCTAGGAATGTCACCACCAACTTCAACTAACCCCAACAACCCAGCACCACTAAAGTGACGCCCACGCCTGTCCGCCCGCCCACCCACCCTGACATATACCACCTATAACCTACCACCGACCGTCACCTACCGAACAACCCCCCCCCCCCCCACCGCTATTGAACCACAACACGGATCGGATAGGACGGACGGACGGATAGACAGACTCGGCTTCCTTGACAGAGACCAACGATAACCGACCACTATCGACACCCCTTGCTCATGGATAAAACAGATCGGGAAGACAAATAGATATATATAGATAAATAGACAGACACATAGATATATATATATAGACAGACATACACACACAGATATAGATAAATAAATATACAGACACACAGATAGATAGATAGATATAGATAGATAGGAACCCCCTGACATATACCCGCGATAAGCGACCACTATCGACACCCCTGCTCATGGATAAAACAGATAGGGGTCATTACCAATCCAACGACCCCTCATGAATTAAAGCACCCCCCCCCCCCCCCCCCCCCCCCCCCCCCACCATTACTTTCTTCCCCCACCCCCATCCCCCACCCTTACCTCTCCTTCCCCGGCCTCTTCCTTCCCCCCTCCCTCCCTCTATGTTCTGTTTAAAATGGGCCTCCAGCAATTAACAGGCTTCGAACTAAATCACTTAACCCATTTTTATGAGCACACATCTTACTTAAACTGCACACAATCGTCTAAATATAGCTAGAATATAATTTAAAGGACGTCCCAGGTACAGAAGGGGATTAAGTGCCCATAACTACCTTCTCTTATACAGTTATATTGGTGGTAATCAACCCGTTTATTATCAGCGTATAGAGGTACTTCACTATCAATATATCCAATGATTTGATTATACCCTATTCATACACATCTTATAACCTTGATTTGTATTTGTTAATGGTCTATATTTGAATGCTGGACTGTGACTTAATGGGTCCATGTGTTAATCCCTATTTTTTGGTTTTTTCATTTGTTTTAAATTTGGCGATTTCAAAACCTTATGCCCCATTTCTTTGTCAATATTTAGACCTCTCGTGCCATTTAGGTGTGGATATTTTCCTGACGCGCAAAAGTGAGCCTGCATTTTAGGAGGAAACTGCCTTCGGGCGGGAAAATTTTCTACCGAAAAATGTACAAATATATTTTGAAGGGGCTTCTTGAGAGTGTTGTTCAAGCCTAATAGAGGTCTAGGGAGCAAACTAAAACAATATATAAAAAAAAAACAAAAAAAATAACAAAAATAAATAAATAAACTACTAACTAATCTTGTCCAACAATATTAATATTATAAAGAGAATATTCGGAGTATTTTCCTCCGTCTTTAAATCCTAATGAATTAGCAACTACAAAGGTTGACCGGACAACTCAACCAGTAGACCATTTCAACCAGTAATTTTGAACCAGTACCAAATCAACCAATACGGTTCGGTTCGGTTCGGTTAGGTTAGGTTAGGTTAAGTTAGGTTAGTACTATATTTTGGTACTGGTTTGGTTGGTCTTGGTTGATTTGGCACTGGTTGAGAGCTACTGGTTGAAATGGTCTACTGGTTGAGATGTCCGGGAACCACTACAAAGATATCAAATCTTGGCCTACCCCTAATGAACAGAATAATGTATATCCCATTGCAAAATCCACCAGTCCAGATAAAGGTATTTGGAGTGATACTGTGAATTTGTACGAGTCATTCTAACGGTGGTGGTGGTGGCATATTAACTAATTGCCTGAAGTGGGTTGCAGGAAAATACATCCCCTTTCCTCCCTCTAGCCCCCCTACCCCCATCCTCCCAACACACCTCCTTTCACGCTGAGTGGCATCTTAGGCTCATCTGTAAGGAGAATTTTGTCATACTGTTTTCTTAACATTTAACCTCGAGCCATATATGATATAATTCTTTAACTACGAAAGACCTTTTCTGAATTTATTATGGCTGTTTTAGATAGACAATGAAAACAACATATCATAACATCTAAAAATGTATGTGAGTTGGTTTTAACACGCATTACTAATTTACTTGTGAAAAATCTGGCCTAAAATCGCTACTGTACTAAAGAAATTAATGACAGTAACATGGGCCCTCTCTCATGAATCAATTTACGATTAGTAACATATTCTGCCAATATATTAATTTGTGACTATTTCTTTTATAGCATGTGCAGATTTCTTATCTTACATCTACCTCATATCCTCCCCTGTCTCTCTCTCTCTCTTTCTCTTTAGCTCGCTCGCTCTCTCTCTCTCTCTCTCTCTCTCTCAAACACCCACACACCCACCCACACTCATACCCACCCACACACTCACATACACGCACACACACGCACACACACACCCACACCCACACAGACACACACACACTCATAAACCCAGCCACAATCATACACGCCATCCCAGATAAGCTGATCGAGGCAAAAACCTGGATCCACAAAAAGAAAACCGGGAGAGGCTGAGATACGAATTAGAGGTCGGAAAATTGAGAAATAGAATAACACCTATAACTTTTTCTCAGATAATGCAGAGAGACAGGAGAAAACAGTGCGAAATACAAAAAGAAAATCAATCAATCGACTATAATATAAACAATAAATAATACAAGCAAATTACAAGTAGGCCTCTACAAAACTATAGGAGCTTTATACAATCAAGCAACGATAGGCCTACTCTTCCTCACAAAAGCGAACCTACTGATCTCACAAGAAGGAAACATACCTAAATAAGGAGAAAAAGGCAAAACTGTAGAGAAGAAAAGGGGGGACCAAAAATGACCTACTTGAAGATGTGTGTATGTCAAAATATATTATACTCTCTCTCTCTCAAATTTTAATTTCCATAACTCAGGTAGTGTCAGTCTTATAGCCTCATGCTCAGTCATTATAATCTCTCATTGCCTTCTCTCTCTCTCTCAACTTTTAATTTCCATAACTCAGGTAGTGTCAGTCTTATAGCCTCATGCTCAGTCATTATAATCTCTCATTGCTATTGCTCTCTCTCTCTCTCTCTCTCTCTCTCTCTCTCTCTCTCTCTCTCTCTCTCTCTCTCTCTCTCTCTCTCATTGGTTCACTATTTCTCTTTTAAGGTCGCAAACTTTAATTCGCACTTCTAATTATCAGCTTGTACATTGTTAAGAATGTAGCCATTGGATATAGATATATATATATATATATATATATATACTGTAAGTCACCCCTCTATTTTTGTATATATGATCGTTTGCATGTTGCTTTATTATAACTACATTATAAAAGTGCATTGTGTACCTTTCCTGAATTGTTATCATACTATTATCCTTGTATATTGACATACTCCTTTACTGAATATCATTGTTTACCTTAGATTAACCTTGACTGGCGCTCTCTCTCTCTGTGTGTGTGTGTGTGTGTGTGTGTGTGTGTGTGTGTGTGTGTGTGTGTGTGTGTGTGTGTGTGTGTGTGTGTGTTTGTCTGTGTGTGTGTGTTTGTCTGTGTGTGTGTTTGTCTGTGTGTGTGTGTGTGTGTGTGTGTGTTTTCAGAATGCGGCCATAAGAAATAAAGATGCCGGGACGGGGGGAGACAAACTTTATGAACGCTAAAGCCTCCACTCTCAAGCTCTGCCAAATTGAAAACACGAATGCACACTGACAAAACAAAAAGTAGCAAAACACGCTTGCATGTATTGAAATTATTATGTTCCTTCCAACAACCAACTCTACTCCTAAAATCGATTAATGAAATTTACAAACACATGTGGTGATGGGCTGGTCTTTCAGAGTGAGAACTGAGCGATCTCTGCCATACCCATAGCTTACTCTGACTTTTCATTTTACTTATATATTTTCTAGATCTCAAGTGACGGCGTCTCTTCCATGGATTGACCTCCCAATCTACCAAGATTGGAAGCCAAAGCGTCACATTTTTCCTTTGCCCCTCAACTTTCTCTTCATAATTGCTGAGGGGCACAGGGCCCTGGGTGGGGCTTTGGTTTCCCGGGCGTTTCCGCACCCTCCTCAGCTCCCCGCCATGGAGTGGCTTAGGTCACCCAGGCTTTATTGTGGTCGGCAGGGAGGGTTCTGTGGGGGCGCTCGGTTATGGCCTTGGCCTTGCTCGGGGCCTTGGGGCTGTTCGGCCAGGCAGCTTGGGGAACAACAACAACAACAAACACATGTGGCAGTCCGTGGATTCGAATCCAGGATGCTCACACCGAAAATCAACACCTTATGCATCGCACCACGAAGACAGTTAAAGGATGGTGGACACTGCCTACGATTTATTATGCAACTTCACAAGACAGTTAATGGATGGTGGACACTGCCTGCGATTTATTATGCAACTTCGAATCCTGCATATCAATCTAAGCATGTACACACATCCCAACTGCAACTCACGTAGGCTATGCATATGTGAATGGAAAGAGCAATTAATGGGGCCTTAACCACTAGGGAAGTCCTCTCGATAAATTATTCCTGAACCAATATCAATTATTATGTTCCTTCCAACAACCAACTCTACTCCTAAAATCGATTAATGAAATTTACAAACACATGTGGCAGTCCGTGGATTCGAACCCAGTACGCTCACACCGAAAATCAACACCTTATGCATCGCACCACGAAGACAGTTAAAACGAGAACGGGGACGGCGATGCGTAGGGCTATATTGCAAATGCGAAATAAATATGGCAGCTGTTTAAGTAAAAAAAATGATATTATAGAGGAAATGCGCACAGGTCCAGAATTTCTTATGCATACATTTAACATGCAAATGTAAATAACACTGCATGCCAATAAGTGAAAATTGCTCGTACAAATAACATTGCATACAAATAAAGGCAGAATTTTAAATTACAAACAGAACACTGGAATCAAATCAACACGTGGATAATATAACTGTATATGATTTTCAACCCTACCTTCCAACACACGGTTATACGGTATTAATATGACGTTTATTATAATTATGTCAGTGTTTATATAAAAATACTGTTATTAATATTGCGTGGAATAGCCCGTGTATCTGTCGGACTATATGTGTCTGCCTGTTGGCAAGATTGATTGAAAACCTATAAACGAGATTTTGACGAAACTTGGCTATTATTTCAATTTGTCTCCTGCACACAGGAACTCTTGGTTAAGATCTAAGATCACCTGTCTTTTAAAGTACGTAGGTATGTATATGCATGTATATGCTCAGGCACATACCCCATAGCAGGGGGTGGCCGACTCGAGACAGAGCCCAAACAAAAAAAGATCCGAGAGAAAAATAATAATCAGGGCACTGGGTACACATGCCCCTTGGATGCATCATAATTGACCAGTCTTATTATATATCTGTTTACTGTTTATACTATATGTTATATGATTATAATGATGATGATATACACAAATGTTACAAGACGTTGTTTACAAACGGCATTTCTATTTGTAAAAAATAAAAATATATAATAAACTCTATCTCTGTTACGAACTGACCTCTATAATGAAAGTATTATATTCCAAGTCCTCTGTAATACTAAGTTCCTATCAGCAATATAACAATAAAATAAGCTACACTGCATTTTTAAATATAATCACGATTTCATTTATCATACTCAGAGTTACGATGACAATTTATTCACATTATTAATAGCTGCCAATCGATTTTCCACAATTTAGAAATAATCTTCTAGAGTCAAGAGATATAAAAGAAACTAAATTTTACCTTTCAACTCCAATGAAGATTTGTTTTTATTTCATAACCTATACAGTAGAAGACAATAATGATAATGTACTCATTTGAATCTGTATCGGACATAAACGAAATAATGCAATCCCCTAGGGAGATTGTAGACACTAATCCCCTAGGGAGATTGTAGACACTAATCCCCTAGGGAGATTGTAGACACTAATCCCCTAGGGAGATTGTAGACACTAATCCCCTAGGGAGATTGTAGACACTAATCGAGCAGGGAACTACCCAGGGGAGACCACATAGGCATGTCATAAGGAATTGCTGGAACTCCTGTTTCATTTGTCTGACTTCCATCACTATTCATGTTTGTGTCTCACCTAGGCTTACTCAGAGCATAATCCAGCTAGCTCTCACAAACACCTCCTCCTGATATTAATTTACTACACTAAACAAGCACACCACACTTCCTTCCAATACACCAACAAATGTTTTTCTGTCACTCTTTCAACATTGGGGGAAGCACTTGTTACAGGCAGCTTTGCCTGTTGTATCCTTCATACACATACTGTAGACAATATGTCTAAGATGCTTCAGACCTTAGAGGTTTAAAGATTCAAATGGGTTTAACCTTAATCCCTTGAGGATTATGGCACGTTTCAGCAGTGTTTTTCTGGCTATTATTAGACGATTATTTTCAGGTTAGGAAGGTTATATGGTAGTCAGAGGGATTATTGAGAGAGTATTTTATATTTTAATGCCCACAAATCCTTCCAAAGTCGTATATAATTTAGTATGAATTATACTGCTTTCTATCATAAAAGTTATTTTAGTTTCTAGGATAAAATTTCCGGTAGTCAAAAGGATCAACTGTTTTCCTCGCCCCTCTCGCCCGTCCGGATAACGTTATTACTTCGAGAGTCAAGACCAGCTTTTCACTTCTTTTATCTTTCAATTACGGACCAATTTCGCCGAAAGTTTGTGACTAAGTTGCTTATTAGGATGTTTACCGCGGCATTCAAGAGAAGCTCGGATAAACTAGGATATCTCTCTCTCTCTCTCTCTCTCTCTCTCTCTCTCTCTCTCTCTCTCTCTCTCTCTCTCTCTCTCTCTCTCTCTCTCTCTCTTCTTTCTCTCTTCTCTCCTCTCTCTCTCTCATTTCTCTCTCTCTCTCTCTCTCTCTCTCTCTCTCTCTCTCTCTCTCTCTCTCTCATATATATACTGTATATATATATATATATATATATATATAT
>CM064480.1:71236751-71273265 GCA_032716605.1 Paralithodes platypus
TTTTTTGTAACAGTTCTTTTTCTAATATAATCGTATATATTATTCTTCGCTTCATTTACTCGTTTTATATTTTTTGTAATATTCTATATTTATTCTGTTTTTAATCTTGTCACATTGTTTTCCTTGGTTTAGGAATTATATATATATATATATATATATATATATATATATATATATATATATATATATATATATACTTCAATTCATTAGTTACCATTCATGGGATGCCTTGTTTATTATTCTGCCGAGCTATATCACTTACTAATCACAATTATTATCACATTTTGTGATCATCGTAATTAATCATCATTCAAACAAACAATTACTGGTTTATTAGGCGAACAAATATTCATCCCTCATGCAAGTTATTATTCATACATTGTATCCTAAATACCGTCAATTATTGTAGTCAGTTATTCAACTTTATGCAACTATTATTAATTTATCATTGAGTAAACTTCGTTCTTGCAACTCATCATACATTATTGCAGAAGTTAACATATACAATTAATTATTGATACTAGTTTAACTTGTTATGCAAATGCCATAGGGTTCAATTACTTAGTAAAAGAAAGTCTTCCCAATTAGTTATAGGTTATTATTCAAAATCCACCACTCATTTGATACATTGATTCATTATATTATCTGAACATGCAAAATGTTATTTAATCTTTCTTTCAATATCTATTCTGATCTTGCTGTCGAATTCAATATTTACTTATAATGAATATACAGTAATGATAGTATTCGTGTTCTGATCATCTAAATACAGCTATCCTCGTTCGCGCAATTCATTATTCATTCTGTATATTAAATTATCAACATTCCCTCAGTTCCATATTCATCTGCTGCTCATGCATTTATCATTCACACAATTCATTACTCACTTCCTGCACGTCCGAATTCCTACGTCGTGGAAGATCCTGGTATAACCCCAAACACCCTCCCACCCATACCCCGTCTGCCTACCTACCAACCCTTCTAGACCAACCCCCTTTGCCATACTCCCCCCACCTCTGCTCCCTATCCTCCCCTTCCCTCCTCATGTCTCCCCTCTGCTCCAACAACCCCTCCCCTTATGTTTCTACAATTCACTCGGCGTGTCCCCTCCTCCGCCTCTCGTACCCCTCCAGCTCTCTCTCCCTCGCAACCCCTTCAACCCTTGAATTGCAACTGCACCCCCCCCCCTCCACTGCCAATACACCTCAAACCCCACCCCACCCCCTGAGCTACCTTCATATCCTCTCCCCCTCCCTCTTGTCTACCCCCATCCCTGCACCCCCCCCAACCCCTCCTCCTCCTCACCCCTCCCTCCCCTCACATTCATCGGCCGCCCGCTTCCCCGTTGATGAAATTCCAGAAGCGTGCAAGTCTCCGTCATATGCGGCGGTGTGCGGGATGAGCCGGCCCGGAACTTTACCGGCATTTCTCCATTTTGCTTAAAGGGGTTGTGGTAATTTGTTGGCCTATTAATTAATGTATTTATTTTATAGATGATTCATCGCTAAACCTTCATCAAGCTTGGAAAAAAAAAAAAAAAAAAAAAAAATTACATTTTTGGGGCAGAAAAGTGTCCAGGCCTATTACAGGCTCGCTATCGCTCGCCAGGAAAAAAAAACTGAATGGTACGCAAGCTTCTCAAGGTCTATATATTGACAAAGAAATGGGGCAAAAAGTCTTAAAATCGCTAAACTAATGGAACGAAAGTCTTAAAATTTCAAAGCTAATGGGACTACACAAGAGGAAGAAAAAACAACTACTTCCCTCCTTAACCCGTTGAGGATCATGACGCACTTTAGCAGTAAATTCTGACAAATATTAGATGCTTTATACAGCTTAGGAAAGACCTCTAGCAATCAAAGGATTAAAGTCGATCTCAATTAAGCTTCCAACTCCAGCTGATCCCTCCTATACTTAATAAAATCGTTTAGTAACAGCCAGTATAAACTGTCAAAACGCGTCATGATCCTCGAGGGGTTAATATGCGATTGAGTTACTGATAATCATCCACAAGCAATATTTAGATTTTTAAGTTACTTTGGCGCTGTAATGCAAAATATATAATGAAGGAACAATACAAACTTAAGGGAAGGTTTTTAGTGTGTTTCCTAAACTTCCATCAAGCTTGAAATTACACCCCCTTGAGTCCCTTTCAAGATAAATCTGTAAATTTCCCGGCCGAAGGCCGGTTCCTCTTAAATTATAGGCTCGCTATCGCTCGCCAGGATAAAATCGACACCTGAATGGCACGAAAGGTCTTAATATGGGGTGAAAGTTCTTAAAATCGCTAAACTAATGGGGCGAACGTTTTATAATATCAAAAGCAATGGGGCTAAACATGAGGGTGAAAGGGGTCAATAAAAAAATCCCTCAAGTGGAGATCTCCCCTTAAGGGCGGATGTGTCAGATGCTAACAAATGACTTCCTTAGTAGACTGACCATGCGATGAGTATGACGAGCATGTGATAACTGTATGATAGCTGTATGATATGTAGATTTATATTAGATTATAATGAGAGTACAGGTCATAATTGATATACAAAATACGTTAGTTTAAATAAAGATAAAGAAGAGTAACCATGTCAAAATGTACTATATATATATATATATATATATATATATATATATATATACTGTATAATATAGTAATAGTTGTATCCTGTTAGAAGGTATAGATATTTATGTACTGCTCGACCCGCTAATATAAACTAATTTCCTTTTTTGTTTTATTTATTCTTATACACAAGATCACGGAGAGGAACAGCCATAGGTTTACACATGAAGCTCAGAATAAACTGAGTGTATAATTGCCACTAAAGAAGCACAGATAGGACACCCTGGAGAACTATTTTGATAACCCATCTGACCCAACAAAGATACCTACTTCCAATTATAACCTTTATTATATTATGCACACGATTACTAAGGAATAAACAAAGATTTAGAATATAATCGAGGGTACCTGTGACATTTTGATATAACGAGTAATGAGTAACGAGTAATGCAGTTATGAACACGAAACATTGACAGTAATTATGAAGCTAGCTATAATATACTTTCTAGAATTAAAGTGTCTTTATTAATCTGGAGCAAAATGTTCTCCATTAGCAGCTGATTTTTCAATAAGTAATGGAGAATAAGAGGCTGATATGAATATTTCATATGATTGCCGCGTTTTCACAATTAACATCATATTTGGCAAGACAAACATCGTAATAGCTGAGTGTTTAAAATGAAAATAAGTCAGTTTCTCGCCAGCTTAAAATGAACAGACTATAGCGATTATTGTGATTTACGCGTATGGTGTAAATGCTACTACAAAGTGAGATATACAATAATATGCTAGGCAGATAAAAATAAGGAGAAACTTAGTAAAAGATAACAGAGACAAACCGGAAGAAAAGAGTGGGAAAGATACAAAATATAGGTACAACAAATACAAAGGAACAGATAGAAATACACATAACAATACAATACATAATATAATGGACAATAGAAAGAGGAGAGGTAACTGACAAATAAATGAGAAGAAAGGAGAAAAGGATAGAAGAGGATAAAATAAATAATAAGAAGAGCAAGAGATATTAGAAGAAGATAGTAGACAGAAATATATACCAAAAATAGAAGAAAGGAAGAGATAATACAGGATAATAAAGGAGGTCATTGTACGATAAATGAGATAAGAAAAACAAACCGATATGGCACGGAAAAAGAAATAACAGGAAGAGAATGCGATAATAAAAATAAATGAGAAATAAACAGAAGAGGAGCAAAGTGATAAAGACGACAAGAGGAGACACCTAGGCCTCATAAAGAAGAGAGCGAGAGAGAGAGAGAGAGAGAAAATAAACACACGAGATAATATTAAGGAGGGTCACCGTTTTTGTTTTATCTTTCTCTCCTTTTCTCTCTTTCTCTGGTTTGTATCCATTCGGCCCCATTCAGCCAACTGGTTTAAGACATTTATCCCCATCCAGGTGTCGATATCTTCCTGGCGAGCGATAGCGAGCCAGTATTGTATGGAGAAATCCGGCTTCGCCGGAGAAATTTTTCTATCGAAAAATTTACAAATTTAGCTTGTTGTCAAAACAAAAATATATATATGCTGGCTCGCTACCGCTCGCCAGGAAAATATTGACACTTGGATGGCGTTAAACGTCTTAAAACAGTATACAGGCTGAATGGGGCCGAATGAATACAAGCCAAAGAGAGAGGGAGAGAAAGAGAAAACAAAAAGCGAGGTGGGCTCCCTTAACACCTTCAGTATAAGATAACGTACTGGTAATTTAGGTCTGTTTCTGTTCTAACTATAGAGGATCCAAATTAGCATAGGAAGGACCTCTAGGAATCAAAGGGATGCTGTTCAAACTTTTAAAACTCGCCTATACATACACATCTGGCTCTAAACCCCCGATTAATTACTAGAACACTCGTAAGGATCAATGGGTTTCTTGTTGCCTGTTATCCGTTCTACGCTAATTATCCTTTGTTGTTGCCTGTTATCCGTTCCACGCTAATTATCCTTTGTTGTTGCCTGTTATCCGTTCTACGCTAATTATCCTTTGTTGTTGCCTGTTATCCGTTCCACGCTAATTATCCTTTGTTGTTGCCTGTTATCCGTTCTACGCTAATTATCCTTTGTTGTTGCCTGTTATCCGTTCCACGCTAATTATCCTTTGTTGTTGCCTGTTATCCGTTCCACGCTAATTATCCTTTGTTGTTGCCTGTTATCCGTTCTACGCTAATTATCCTTTGTTTTCTCCCTTCGACCTTTCCTAACCTGCATATAATCGTCTGCTAGTAGCCAGCATATAACGAGAGAGAGGGCCGCAGTGCCAGGCTTAAGGGGAGATTTTTAGTTTGGTCCCTGGATATCCTTCAAGCTTAAGATTACATCCCCTTGAGGCCCTTTCAAGATAAATTTGTACATTTTTCGGTAGAAAAATGTCCCGGCTGAAAGCCGGTTCCTCTTAAATTACAGGCACGCTATCTCGCCAGGATAAAATCGACACCTAAATGGCACGAAAGGTCTTAAAATTGACAGAAATGGGATGAAAGTTCTTAAAATCGTCAAAATAATGGGGCAAACGTCTTAAAATTAGAAAAACAATGGGGATAAATATGAGGGAGAAAGGAGTCAAGAAAAAAATCCCTCAAGTGGAAATCTCCCCTTAAGAGAAAGGCGAGTTACATCGACTAGCACAACGAGATAAGACAGAGGGAGGAGACAACCAAGCCTCATAAACAAATGAGAGAGAGAGAGAGAGAGAGAGAGAGAGAGAGAGAGAGAGAGAGAGAGAGAGAGAGAGAGAGAGAGCGAGAGCGAGAGAGAGAGCGAGAGAGAGAGCGAGAGAGAGAGAGAGAGCGAGAGAGAGAGAGAGAGAGAGAGAGAGAGAGCGAGAGAGAGAGCGAGAGAGAGAGCGAGAGCGAGAGAGAGAGCGAGAGCGAGAGAGAGAGAGAGAGAGCGAGAGCAAGAGAGAGAGAGAGAATAAAGGGGAGGTACAAACCCCTCAAAATAAAAATAAAATATATTGTTAAAAGGAGGATTTTGTTTTATCTGGACCCCCTCCAACCCTCATGTTGAGCCCCAGTAGTTTTGGAATTCTAAGACGTTCGCTCCATTACTTTGGCGATTTTAAGACCTTTCACCATATTTCTTTGCCAATATTAAGACCTTTCGTGCCATTTAGGTGTCGATTTGTTCCTGCCGACCGATAGCGAGCATGTCATTTAGAAGGTAAAGGTACAGCTATATTTCGAAGGGGGGGGGGCGGATGTCTTGGGGGTATTATTTTAAGCTTGATGGAGGTCGGGAGGGGAGGGGGGGGGGGAGGGGGAGGGGGGGGGGAACTATAAACCTACCATTAGAAGAAAGAGGGCTAAACCAACTCGAACAATGACATGAGACAGAAGGACGAGACACCAAGGACTCCTACATAAGAAAGGTAGAGAGGGAGCAAGGTTAATGGAGGGATAAATGGATGACTAGATAATCAGTCATTCGAGTTTTATATCGCATACTCACATCAAGTGTTATACATATAGGTTTAAATCGTATTAATACATACAGACCAAGATGTACAGGAAAATAGGTCGAAAGACACAGGTAGATAAAAAGATAGAGATCGACACAGACAGACAGATAGATAGATAGATATAGAAAGATACTATAGCACCGAACAGAGATAACAGAACACATAATAAGAAAAGACAGAAAGAGACGCACGACACAAACAGACAGACAGATAGCCTAGATAGATAGAGACCATAGCACCGAAAAGAGATAACAGGAGAAAAGAGAAGGGAAAGAGAAGATAGAAAGAAACGATCAGGTCTCATAAACATGGCGACTCCAATCTCCATGCTAAATTCTGAACGGAAAGAAGGTCACACGTTCCAATAATTTTACGATGTCAGTATCAAGTCATATTATTTTCCCATTTTCTTTTGGCTATCATAAGGCTATTATATTTAGCTTCTGAAGTGGGAATTATAAGGTTAGACAAATATTTTTGGCCCCCATTTTTAATACATTACTACTATGGGTTTCCGAGGCCGTGTGGCATCGTTTTTCGGGAATAACTTATTAACAAACAGTTGGAGCAGTATGATATTTTGACACAGCTTTTTTCACACCGTCCCCTATTTTTGTTTTTTCAATATAGTGCATTACCAAAAGTGTAGAAATAAGCCACTTGTCCCTGTGTCATGAGATTAAAGTCGCACATTAATGACTAAGAAACGGACAAGGCTACCGTGGCTTACCTGTGAGAATCACCAAACCATTATTGCTCCTCCATCAAACACGGTAGTTATCAGCCACTACCCAACCCTATTATAGCCTTTAAATTAAAGTAATCTGTTAATATCAAGTATATATTATACAAAAATACATACTGTTTGTATATGTATACTTGATATTGACAGATAACTTGAATTTAAAGGCGATAATAGGGTTGGGTGGTTGCTGATAATTTTGTCTTGGCGAGCGATAGCAATCCTGTAATTTTAAGAGAAATCGACCTTCGGCCGATATGTAAGTGTATTATTGTATGTATATGCAGTACACTACCATGGGAATTACATTATTTAAGTTTATGATTATATATAATATATATATATATATATATATATATATACTCTCATATACAAAACAACATTATGATTATCTTCCCTTCCTCTTATAATCTAGCATTCTCTCTCCCTCCATCTCTCTCTTTATTCCACCTCCCCTGTCTCATCATTATCTCCCCTTCCCTCACTCACTCACTCAGACACACAAACACTCACTCTCTCTTTGTTCTCAGTCCTTTCTCTCGCCATTTACGCGCCTTCCATCATCGTTTTATATTTCTTGCCATAATTTGCAACTTCATTATCCTCCTCCCTCCCCAGCTGATCATACACATCATATATAGCGTTAATTTCCCTTGGCTATTGTGTTAATATCAATGGGAACGGGGTATCCTCGTTTCATACATTTTGACGGTTTGATAATGTCTGTTTCTTTTACTTTTTCTGGGCTCAACAAATTCACGCCTTTTTGGATTACCAATGTGATGTCAATCTTGATTACGGGAAGCATAACTCTCTTGCTCTGTATTAGTTTTTTTTTTTTTTTTTGTCTATGTGATTGAGGGAGGCAAAAGGCATAACTGCCTATAGCGAGTGCCTCCCCCATAGTTGAAAGAGTGACAGGGCCAAAATCAAGGGACGTTCGAGCCAAAATGCCTGGACACATGGAGTTTGAAGCAATTTAAGTCATAGGAAGAGGGAAAGACTGATTCTGGGAGAGAGTTCCAGAGCTCAGCTGTTGAGTAGAAGAAAGTTTGAGAGTAACGTTTCACTCTTGGGTTGGAGAGTTGCACAGAGTAGGGGTGGGATTGAGTTGCAAGACGGGTACCACGTGCCCTACGTAAAGGAGGTGGTATGCACTGGGATAGCTCTGAGGAACACTGATTATTATAGTAGCGATAGAATAGCGAGAGAGATGCAACATTGCGGCGGAGAGAGAGAGATTGCAGAGAGTTGGTGAGTGGACGGGAGTTAATGATACGAAAGGCCTACCTTTCAACTTTGTCTAGGAGAGCGGTGTGAGAGGAACCTCCCCACACATGTGAACAATACTCAATACAAGGGCGCACTATGCCCCTGTACAGAGCAAGAAGCTGTGCAGGGGAAAAGAACCCCCTAAGGCGGTTGAGCACACCAGCTTCTGGGAGGCTGCCTTAGCAAGACTGGTAATATGGTCCTTCCAAATGAGAGCAGAAGAAAAAGAGACACCAAGAATATTGAGAGAAGATGAAGGGTTGATTTTTGTATTGCTGAAGAATAAGGGATAGTCCGCTGGGAGATCCTGACGGGTAGATAGATGGAGAAATTGGGTTTTGGAAGCATTAAAGTTAACAAGGTTTTCTCTGCCCCAATTGGAAATAGTATTTAGATCAGAATTTAAGAGTTCTATGGCTTCATTACGTTTGTCGTTGAGGGATTGCTGGCTGGGGCGTTCTGAAAAACTAATGGAGTAGTGTAAGGTTGAGTCGTCTGCGTATGAATGGATGGGAATTAAGGTACAGTTAAGGAGATCATTTATAAAAATTAGAAAGAGAATAGGAGATAGGACAGAGCCCTGAGGAACACCGGAGTTTATAGGGTGAGGAAGTGAACAATGGCCGTCCACAACCGCGGCTATGGAACGGCCGGAAAGGAAATTAGAGACAAAGGCACAGATGGAGGGATAGAAACCGAAGGAGGGTAGTTTAGAAATTAAAGATTTATGCCAGACTCTATCGAAGGCTTTCGATATGTCTAGTGCAATAGAAAAAGTCTCACCGAAGTCCCGAAAGGAGGATGACCAAGAGTTAGTAAGATATGAAAGAAGATCACCAGTAGAGCGACCCTTAAGGAAGCCATACTGGCGATCTGAGAGCAGATTATGAGAAGAGAAATGCTTAAGAAATTTGGAAGCAAGAATAGTTTCAAAAACTTTAGAAAGACAAGAGATAAGAGCAATTGGACGATAGTTGGAGGGTTGAGAGCGGTCAACCGTTTGAGTCGTATGATTTATTATTTTAATAAATATATATATATATATATATATATATAGATATATATATATATATATATATATATATATATATATATATATATATATTATATATATATATATATATATATTAACTCAGGGTTATATAAAATAATTCGATTATTTTATGCATGACAAAATCGTCTGATGCTAAATATAATCAACTGAATCGAAATTTGCCGACGATACATAAATCACAAAGTCGTTCTCCTAATATTAGACACACATCATATTACAATATATTTAGACATACAACTGGGCCCAGATCTGACAAAATAATTATTTTGATATAGATATAGAGTATGAGGTGAAGCTGAACGGTCAGGCTATGGAGATCGTCAACTCTTTTAAGTATCTGGGCAGTGTGTTGAGTAAAGATGGGCCTATGGATGAAGAAGTGCGGGAGAGGGTACAACAGGGGAAGAGGGTTCTAGGAACGCTGAAAGCAGTAACAAGAAATAGGGTGGTCAGTATGGAAGTGAAGAAGACCTTGCATGACAGTGTGGTAATCCCGACACTGACTTACGGAAGCGAAGCATGGACGTTGGTTGAGAGACTCAGACCAAGAGTGAGAGCAGTGGAAATGAATTACTTAAGAAGTGCGTACGGAGTTACATGGAGGGATAGACAGACTAATGAGGAAGTAAGAAGGAGGTGTGGTGTGGAGGTAGATGTGCTGGAAAGTGTGAAAAGGAACAACTTGAGATGGTTCGGCCATATGGAACGTATGGAAAGCGAGAGAATGACCAAGAGGGTGTATGAGAGAGAGGTGGAGGGACAGAGAGGGAGAGGTAGACCGAAAGAGAGGTGGAAGGCTGGAGTGAGGAAGTATATGAACGAAGGCGGTGCTGGTTGGGGGGAGGGGCTTCGACTGACTGGGGACAGAGGTGCATGGGGGCGGTTCGTTCGTGGTCACCCCTTCGAGGATCACGGCGTCGGGCAATAGATAGATAGATAGATAGATAGATATAGATAAAGGCAAGGTGCTTTAAATAGGTAGACAAAAATAAAACTAAAACTAGTCAATAAGTTTCACTTCAAGTGTGTCATTAGAGGCAACGGGTATCAAATTATCAGTATATCATTTCCCAGGAAACAAAACATTTATCTTTGAATAAAATTATTAACTTGTGGAACAAATTGAAAAAATATATCATAGGTTGTTGCACAGTACAATTGGCCTAATAAGTGATGTGCCCGCACCAAATATGTTATGATCAATAATTGGTATCAGCAATATTAACACATGATGTCTTCTTTTTGAGTGAGATATACAAACATGTTCCTACACTTACCCACCCTACTAAACATCTGAAAGACGTTAATACAGCACAGAGCGAGGCAAACGTAATGACAGCTGAGACATGACTTATTAGCGCCACCGTACATGCGTTCATAGGTCACCTGGATTGATATGTTAGTTCTCGAATAACACTTTTCCATACATTCCCACAAACACCCATGTCTAACCCTTCATCAAGCGGCATAGTGAGGCGCTATAAATTTGTTGCTGCTTATTTTCCTTTGTAAAATGGCAAACAATGATATTATCGTGCTCAAAGAAAGAATGAAAAAATAAAAAATAAATAAACATTAACATTCACACACACACATATATATATATATATATATATATATACAGTATATCCACTTCTGCATTTAGTCTTCCCTACTTACACTATTTTTGTCTAGTTCCGTTCTCTATTTACCCGTCACGTCCGTATTTCTTACTACTACTTCTTCTCAGGGTCTTGTCCTAGTTCGGGGTATTCCTCATTCTGTTTCCTGTCCACCACTCCAGCTCTCTCCTTCATTGTCTGCCTCCTTACCTAAATTCTCTGCCTTACTTGCCTTACTCATTTGTCTTTTTCTCTCGCCTGCTCGTTTTCCTCTCTATTATGTTTTGTTTTTACCTTGTACAATAACCTCCTTCTCTTGGTTCTCCCTATATGGCTACATCTATCTTTTTCTTTATTTAAGTAACCCATCTTCTTTCTTAATTTCTCGCTCTCATACTTCCTTTTAATTAATCATCACTTGCTTTGCTGTTATCTCCTTTCTCTTGCTTTAATTTGGCTAAGTGTTTTTCATTCTCGCACACTCACTCTCTTTCACTCACGCTCACTCTCTCACTCTCTCTCCTCCCTTCCTCCCCCGGCCCTGCAACTCCCCAAGGCGATGTCAAGGAGCCCGGGAACACACAATACCCAATCCAACAATATCCCTTCTTTTAGGAGACTTCGCTCGTGCACCGACCCGGCTTTTATGCACTCCTCCGCTAGGTTTTCTCATATCCCTACACTGTTTCGCTTACCGGCCGAGGCGAACTTTACAACCAAGCCATATTTTCCGGGAGAATTATTATAGATAGTTCTGTATTTCCGAGCCGTGGGCGAGATAGCTAGTCGAAGAGAGAAAAAAAAAAAAAAAGAGACGGTACGCATAATTCACCAGCTGCCCAAGAAGCTAATTTCGAAAGCGTGAGAAAGCAGGCGAAGGCGGGAACCTATATAACCAAAACAAAACACGGCAGAGTGATTGGTCCGCCGAACGAGCCCCCTCCAGCACCCCATTGGCCGCCCATAAAACCCGCGCCGAAATCGCCAGGCGGAGTGACATTTACCCCGTCGCTTGGCCTCTTTGCGGGTTGTTTACGTCCACCTTTTTTACAGCTATAGGCGAGAGAGAGAGATCGCGGATTTTTTACGCCCCCCTTCTTATAGCTACAGGAGAGAGAGAGAGAGAGAGAGAGATATTGAGAGCGAGAGCGAGAGGCAGGGGGTGGGAAGGGGGACTGGTGAGACTGGGTTATTCTGAGGGAAAAGAATTTCCTCCCAAGCATTCCGGGAGCCACGGTATTCGGGTGGTTATTTTTCACATCAGATCGGCTGGGGATTTGCTGTTGCCTCTGATCTGGTAGTGGGGAGACGTGCGGATAGGAGGAGGAGGGGGGGTGGGGGGAAAGCAGAGGAAAAGAAATACGTGCGGAGAGGAGGGGGGGGAGGGCAGAGGAAGGAAGACTTGCGGAGAGGAGGAGGAGGAGGGGGAAGCAGAGGAAGGAAGACGTGCGGAGAGGAGGAGGAGGAGGGGAAAGCAGAGGATGGAAGAAGTGCAGAGGAGGAGGGGAAAACAGAGGATGGCAGACGAGGAGAGGAGGAGGAAGATATATTACATAGATACACTGACCATACAGAACTTACGATCCAAAGAAGAGGCTCAAGACTTAGTATAATAGTAGGACAATGAGAGAGAGTGAGAGTGAGCGAGAGTGTGTGTGTGAGACTGAGGGGACTAACAGCTGCTAAAGAGAGATGAGTCTTGATTTGTGTATAGTAATACACTTTTAACCCCTTCAGTACCTGTGCCTTCTGGCTACTATTAGACGCTTTTATTCAGTTTAAAAAAGGCCCTCCATCAATAAATAGGCTTCGAACTATCTCACTTAACCCTTTTTACTACCCCAGATCGTTCTTAAACTACACACAATTGTCTAAATATAGCAAGAATATAATTGAAAAGACGTCGCCGGTACAGAAGGGGTTAACTACAACATCAAAAGCTTAAATCCAGGTATTGGTTATTTTAGAGATATTAATAGGTTTACAGTTGCGTTTTAATTATATAATTGTCAACAAACCCACTGACATGTTATGGGCGTCTAGGGGATTTTTTTTTTTTTTTTTTTTTTAAGTTTTATCTAGGTCTAGGGAGAAAACTAAGAAAATTTTAAAAATATAAATAAATAAGCAATTAAATACACCCATTAAATTGAAAAAAAAAACAAAAACAAAAAAAAATAGTTGGAAACAGTAGCCAAACTGGTGGCAATTAAGTACGGTATATGTGTGCCAAACAGTATCTAATCCAAAGAACCACGATAGAATCACAGACTACTAAACAACATTAATTTGGATTCCAGGTTCAGGCATATTAGAGAGAGAGAGAGAGAGAGAGAGCTAACGAGCGAGAGCGAGAGAGAGAGAGAGAGAGCGAGAGATAACGTATAAAGGAGAGGCGAGGAGAAAAATTGGCGAAACATATTTACCGGGTTAGGGCTGTGTGGAAGAGGCTCCCAGTAGGATATAGAATCGTATCAGCGAGTCCATCCCGCCTCCAGGTGTTATGGTATTGAAGCCCGCCCAGGCAGCAGCATAAACACATATATATCCACGCCGTAAACTGCATGCATCTTTACCACCCGGCCACATATATTTTTTGACAGGAACATTCGAGTTACTATATAATGTACGCTGTTAAGGGGAGGCAGACCGTTTTTCTGGATCCCCTTCTCCCTAATGTTTAGCCCCACTAGTTTTGAGATTATAAGACGTTCGGCCCATTAGTTTGGCGGTTTTAAAACCTTTCGCCCCATTTCGTTGTACATTTTAAGACCTTTCGTGCCGTTTAGGTGTCGATTATTTCCTGGCGAGCAATAGCGAGCCTGCAATTTTGAGAGGAATCGGCCTTTGGCCGGGACATTTTTCTACCGAAAAATTTGCAAATTTATCTTATTTATGTCTAGGGGGTGTTTTTCTAAGCTTGATGGAGGTCTAGGGAGGAAACTAAAAAAAATATATGAATAAATGAATTAATAGACCAAACAAACGGCCAGTCTCCCCTTAACTGCATGCATCTTTTACTACCCGGCCACATATTATAGTTTTTGACAGGCAAATTCGAGTTATTTGAGATATGAGACAGCATAAACAATGTCGCAATGGATATGTGTCGTAATGTTAAATATTTGTGTATTATGCAATTGTGACAATAAATAAAGGGAAATTGAAAATACATGCTATAATACTGTATAAATGCATGCGTACTAGTATTTCGTATATAATATGTTAACGGGAAAATTATAATTATCAAAATTAGACAGTAGCTACGAAATACAGTACATGTCATAACCTACATATTTGTCTACTAGCGTTCCACATTGTTTACACTGAACACGAAACAACTGCTATACTGTACAGCTACTATATATCCATACCTTTTCATCTAATAATTAATTTTCAGTAAATTGTCATATATTTTTGATATACCACATCCGGAGATATGATATACACGAAACTTACATGTCTACCTCGTCGTTAAAGGATCGGTTGTACTTTCACATAATTTTATCTCTCAACGATTGTAAAAAAAAAAAAAAAAAAAAAAAAAAAAAAATATATATATAATATATATATATATATATATATATATATATATATATATATATATATATATATATATATATATATATATATATATATATATATATATATATATATTATATAATGTTTGTACAAATGCGTCGAGACATTATACATAAAGGCATCATATAACTATACAAAAGGAAAACAAGGGGAGGTGCACTATGATTTTTAACAGCGAGTATACATACATATCATGAATCACACACACACACACACACACACACACACACACACACACACACACACACACACACACACACACACACACACACACACACCACACACACACACACACACACACACACACACACACACACACACACACACACACACACACACACACACACACACACACACACACACACACACACACACACACACACACACACACACACACACACACACACACACACACACACACACACACACACACACACACACACACACACACACACACACACACACACACACACACACACACCACACACACACACACACACACACACACACACACACACACACACACACACACACACACACACACACACACACACACACACACACACACACACACACACACACACACACACACACACCACACACACACACACACCACACACACACACACACACACACACACACACACACACACACACACACACACACACACACACACACCACACACACACACACACACACACACACACACACACACACACACACACACACACACACACACACACACACACACACCACACACACACACACACACACACACACACACACACACACACACACACACACACACACACACACACACACACACACACACACACACACACACACACACCATTATTCCTAATCGAACATAGAGTTTGAGCCCGGAGCCAATGCATTAACTATCCAGGACTGATGTGCCGAGGTTTGAGTTAAGGTGGGCACTAGATATTATTATCATTATTAATAGTATTATTATTATTGTAGTTGTAGTAGTAGTAGTTGTTGTAGTTGTTGTTGTTACACACTTGCACACAAGTAAGCACACGCAGACGAGCAAATACTAACACTTCTATAAACACACATTTGACCCATGCATTCAGTAGGCCATAAAAAAAACCCCACACACACACACACACACACACACACACACACACATACATACGGTGCCTACTAATTAACTCATTGGTCGGGGATACGAGCCGCGTTTTTCCGAGTCAAAGAATTTTCCACATTAAGGGGGTACTATTCGCTTTTTATGGACCCCCTTCTCCCTCATGTTTAGCATATTAGTTTTGAGGTTTAAAGATTTCCGAGCCGTTAGTTTGTCGATTTTAAGACCTTTCGCCTAATTTCTTCGTCAATGTTAAGACCTTTCATGCCATTTAGGTGTCTATTTTTTCCTGGCGAGCGATAGCGAGCCTGTAATTTTAGAAGGAACTGGCCTTTGGCCGGTACATTTTTCTACCAACAAATGTACACATTTATCTTGAAAGGGGGTCTAGGGGGTGCTATTTTAAGGGGTTCTAGGGGGTGCTATTTTAAGGGGTTCTAGGGGGTGCTATTTTAAGGGGTTCTAGGGGGTGCTATTTTAAAAGGGTTCTAGGGGGTGCTCTTTTAAGGGGGTCTAGTGGGTGCTATTTTAAGGGGGGCTAGGGGTGCTATTTTAAGGGGGTCTAGGGGTGCTATTTTAAGGGGGTCTAGGGGGTGCTATTTTAAGGGGGTCTAGGGGGTGCTATTTTAAGGGGGTCTAGGGGGTGCTATTTTAAGGGGGTCTAGGGGGTGCTATTTTAAGGGGGTCTAGGAGGTGCTATTTTAAGGGGGTCTAGGGGGTGATATTTTAAGGGGGTCTAGGGGGTGCTATTTTAAGGGGGTCTAGGGGGTGCTATTTTAAGCTTGATGGAGGTTTAGCGAGGAAACTCAAAATACATAAATTAATAAATACATAGACCAAAAACCAAGCACTTACCCCTGAATTCCCCGCTGGTTGTTTTATCAGTGACATATTTGGCTAATAAGTTCCTAATGACTTTTCTGATTACGACCGTGAGTGGAATTGGATGCAGTCTATATATTATAATGTATTGTGGTTGATTTAATATGTTTGCCTATCTATCAATTTACATATCTACGGTATAATTACTTACTTATTATGATCATACATTCGCATATGACTAATTTAAATTTGTGAAATTCGGAGAAGATTAATAAATCAAGATAGGAAAAGAAGGTAACATTTACTACTCGTTCAGAACTCCCAGAGGACTATCCCTTACGCTTCAACAATACAAAACTCAATCCTTCATCTTCTATCAATATTCTCGGTGTCTCTTTTTTCTGCTCTTACTTGGAAGGATCATATTACCAGTCTTGCTAAGGCAGCCTCCCAGAAGCTGGGTGTGCTCAACCGCCTCAAGGGGTTCATCACCCCTTGCACAGCTTCTTGCTCTGTACAGGGGCACAGTGCTTCCTTGTATTGAGTATTGTTCACATGTGTGGGGAGGATCCTCTCACACCGCACTCCTAGACAAAGTAGAAAGGAAAGCTTTTCGTATAATTAAACTCACGCCCACTCACCAACTCTATGGAATCTCTCTCTCTCTCTTTGCCGCAATGTTGCATATCTCTCGCTATTATAATAATCAATGTTCCCAGAGCATTCCCAGTGTATACCACCTCCTCTACGTAGGGTACGAAGTACCCGTCTTGCAACACAATCCCACCCCTACTCTGTGCAACTCTCCAACCCAAGAGTGAAACGTTATTCTCAGACTTTCTTCTATTCAACTGCTGAACTCTGGAACTCTCTTCCAGAAACAGTCTTTCCCTCTTCCTATGACTTAAATTGCTTCAAATTCCGTGTGTCCAGGAGTTTTGGCTCGAACGCTCCTTGATTTTGGCCCTGTCACCCTTTCAACTCTGGGGGAGGCACTCGATACAGGCATTTCTGCCTTTTGTCTCCCTCACTCACATAGGAAAAAAGTACTTTACACTAGATTGTAGTATATTTGTGTAAGAGCGTTTACAACATCTTGAATACAGACAACGGAACTATATCTAACTTACTTTGTTTTTATTCTGGCTACAATTAGACGCTTTATTTCAGTTTAAAAAGAGCTTCCAGCAATTAACAGGCTTCGAACTATCTCGCATAACCCAGTTCACTACTACAAATCCTTTTTAAACTGCACAAAATCGTTTAAATATAGCTAGAATGAAATTAAAAAGACGTCGCCGGTACAGAAGGGCCATGTCAGAGTTGCAGGAACATGCGCTCGTTATAAACCGCCTTTACAGATAGCTAAACATTTTTTTATTAGCTATTATACCTGTGCATAATATTTATATATTTAAGGTTTCAATATCCCAGAATAATTAATGAATATGTTCCGACCAAAAAAAAACAAAACACACATTTGAATATAAATAGCAATTTGAATAGCTAGTTGTTGTTGTTGTTCCCTAAGCTGCCTGGCCGAACAGCCCCGAGTCCCTGAGAAAGGCCATGGCCACGATCGGGCTTTCCCACAAAGCTCTCATTGAGTGTAGATTGTGTTGTTGGCGTAAGTGGTTGTGTGAAATGCAGTCTTCTATGATGTGTTTAATGGTATGGAGTGCTGTGTTACATCCCGGGCAGGCGTCGACAACGGAGTCATCCAGTCTCTTCTGATAGCTAGTAATGGCATTCTCTTTAGGCAGTCCTACTATTCTGCAAAAAACGTGTCCATTATATACAGGTTTTCGCTAATACTTGTTATTATCTCGTTCATGTGGGCTCCTACTTTACTAATTCTGTTTATAGTCAACCCTTTCTGTACCAGCGACGTCTTTTGTATTATATTCAACCCTTTCTGTACCAGCGACGTCTTTTGTATTATATTCAACCCTTTCTGTACCAGCGACGTCTTTTGTATTATATTCAACCCTTTCTGTACCAGCGACGTCTTTTGTATTATATTCAACCGTTTCTGTACCAGTGACGTCTTTTGTATTATATTCAACCCTTTCTGTACCAGTGACGTCTTTTGTATTATATGCTGGCTTAGACGACTGTATGCAGCGTGGAACGGTGGGAAGGATAGATGGTAGCTAAAATTATCGATTGAAATAGCCTGTAGCCTTTGAATTGGTAAATGTCCTTCCTAAGCTGAATCAAATCATATAATAGTTACCAGACTATAACGAAAAGAACGTCACCGGTACAGAAAGGGTTACTAGTACGGCCCATTCCAGCTCATCATTAAGGGGGGTCATCGGCCTTTTTTTTTTATCTTTCTCTCCTTTTCTCTCTTTCCCTGGCTTGTATCCATTCGGCCCCATTCAGCCAACTGTTTTAAGACGATTGTCCCCATCCAGGCGTCGATATCTTGCTGGCGAGCGATAGCGAGCCAGCATTGTATGTTGAAATCCGGCTTCGCCGGAGACATTTTTCTATCGAAAAATGTACAAATTTAGCTTGCTGTCAAAACAAAAATATATATATGTGCTGGCTCGCTACCGCTCGCCAGGAAAATATTGACACCTGGATGGGGTTAAACGTCTTAAAACAGTAGGCTGAATGGGGCCGAATGGAAACAAGCCAAAGAGAGAGGGATAGAAAGAGAAAAAAAGGCGAGGTGGGCTACCTTAATCCTACGGCCCATTCCAGCTCATCACTAACCACTGACCGTTTTCTTCCATCAGGTACACTAGCGACGTGTGCCAATGGGGGTCCGGAGGAAGTGGAGGCCGCCTACCCTTTATCCGGCCCCACCGACCTGACCCCCAGCACCTTCACCCGTATGACCGGAGCCCTGGGGGACGCTGGGGAGGTGGAGGCTAAGGAGGAGCAGGGGGCGGGGGAGGAGGAGGAGGAGGAGGAGGAGCTGGAGATGGGGGAGGAGGGAGTAGAAGAGGAGGAGGATGAGCTGGGGGAGGACGAGGAGGAGCCCTACTTTGACGCCTCTATGATCCCCACCTACACGGCCTACCTGGGGAAGACGGCTACCCTCACCTGTATTGTCCACGCCGCCAAGAGTGACAAATCGGTAAGTTAGAAGGAACGTATATATATAATAAATAAGAGGAATGAACGAAAGAGGAGAGAGTAGAGAGGAATAGAAAGAGTAGAGAGGAATAGAAAGAGAAGAGAGGAATAAAAAGAGTAGAGAGGAATAGAAAGAGAAGAGAGGAATAAAAAGAGTAGAGAGGAATAAAAAGAGTAGAGAGGAATAAAAAGAGTAGAGAGGAATACAAAGTAGAGAGGAATAAAAAGAGTAGAGAGGAATAAAAAGAGTAGAGAGGAATAAAAAGAGTAGCGAGGAATAAAAAGAGTAGAGAGGAATAGAAAGAGTAGAGAGGAATAAAAAGAGTAGAGAGGAATAAAAAGAGTAGAGAGGAATAGAAAGAGTAGAGAGGAATAAAAAGAGTAGCGAGGAATAAAAAGAGTAGAGAGGAATAGAAAGAGTAGAGAGGAATAAAGAGTAGAGAGGAATAAAAAGAGTAGAGAGGAATAGAAAGAGTAGAGAGGAATAAAAAGAGTAGAGAGGAATAAAAAGAGTAGAGAGGAATAGAAAGAGTAGAGAGGAATAAAAAGAGTAGAGAGGAATAAAAAGAGTAGAGAGGAATAAAAAGAGTAGAGAGGAATAAAAAGAGTAGAGAGGAATAAAAAGAGTAGAGAGGAATAAAAAGAGTAGCGAGGAATAAAAAGAGTAGAGAGGAATACAAAGAGTAGAGAGGAATACAAAGAGTAGAGAGGAATAGAAAGAGTAGAGAGGAATAAAAAGAGTAGAGAGGAATAAAAAGAGTAGAGAGGAATAGAAAGAGTAGAGAGGAATAAAAAGAGTAGCGAGGAATAAAAAGAGTAGAGAGGAATAGAAAGAGTAGAGAGGAATAAAAAGAGTAGAGAGGAATAGAAAGAGTAGAGAGGAATAGAAAGAGTAGAGAGGAATAAAAAGAGTAGAGAGGAATAGAAAGAGTAGAGAGGAATAGAAAGAGTAGAGAGGAATAGAAAGAGTAGAGAGGAATAGAAAGAGTAGAGAGGAATAGAAAGAGTAGAGAGGAATAAAAAGAGTAGAGAGGAATAGAAGAGAAGAGAGGAATAAAAAGAGTAGCGAGGAATAGAAAGAGTAGAGAGGAATAAAAAGAGTAGAGAGGAATAAAAAGAGTAGAGAGGAATAAAAAGAGTAGAGAGGAATAAAAAGAGTAGAGAGGAATACAAAGAGTAGAGAGGAATAAACAGTAGAGGAATAAACAGAGTAGAGGAATAAAAAGAGTAGAGAGGAATAAAAAGAGTAGAGGAATAAAAAGAGTAGAGAGGAATACAAAGAGTAGAGAGGAATAAAAAGAGTAGAGAGGAATAAAAAGAGTAGAGAGGAATAAAAAGAGTAGAGAGGAATAGAAAGAGTAGAGAGGAATAGAAAGAGTAGAGAGGAATACAAAGAGTAGAGAGGAATAGAAAGAGTAGAGAGGAATACAAAGAGTAGAGAGGAATAGAAAGAGTAGAGAGGAATAGAAAGAGTAGAGAGGAATAGAAAGAGTAGAGAGGAATACAAAGAGTAGAGAGGAATAAACAGAGTAGAGGAATAAACAGAGTAGAGAGGAATAAAAAGAGTAGAGGAATAAAAAGAGTAGAGGAATAAAAAGAGTAGAGAGGAATAAACAGAGTAGAGAGGAATAAAAAGAGTAGAGAGGAATAAAAAGAGTAGAGAGGAATACAAAGAGTAAACAGAGGGATGGAAGAATGATAGATGTTAAGGGGGGTGACAAAAACAGTAAGCTGAATGGGGCCGAATAGATACAAGCCAGGGACAGAGAGAAAAGGAGATAAAAAGCCTGTGGCCCCCCTTAAAGAAAGATGGAAGAAGAGGATGAAAAGGGAAGACCTATTCACACTAACTGGGGAAAGTAAACAATTAAGGGGTATACACTGAAACAACACGTAGCCGCAGCGCTCATCTCCGTCGCATTGCCGTTTGCAGCCTGCGGTAATAAACTCAATACAGGGGCTACTATATTTTTGAGGGTTACCACAGTTTACTTTCCCGGATGGGACGTCACAATTGTCCACTAACACTAGGTACCTATTTCGCTGCTTAAGTGATCAGACATTGGGTGTTAGAAGACTGTCCATCCGTCTCAAACAGAACTGCTGTGGCCAACTGTACCAACTGTGTAACTAGACATATATAACACATTAAACACCCAGCATTCCGACTAATAAACCCAAGTAGCCTACATATCACCTCGAATAATATACACACACATAATAATACCCACACCACTCAACAACATAAAAATACAAATAATACTAAAAATAAAAACAATACAAATATAAACAAATGTATAAACTGTAGTAATTTCCGAGTAGGCCTACGTATCACCTCGAATAATATGCATACACATACAAATACACACTCCACTCAACAACATAAAAAAAAAAAAAAAAAATCTTATTTTCCGAGCAGATGAAAATGCCCTCGTAATTTCTTACATTGATATCCGAACTTTATGGTGATGACACATTCCGACACACATTACCGAGAGATGAATAATGCAAATGAGGTATAATATCGCTGCTCGGGAATTACAGGGGGGCGTGGGATGGATGTTAGGATGAAGACCAGGTGAACAGGGAGTATTATTATATTATAGACTTTTATGAAGCGGGACTGATGAACTGAAGGTGAAAAGAGAGACTGGGGACAGTTTTTTGTTTCGAACATACTAGAGTTTCACTTACGTAATTACAAAATAAAATATAACTGTACTATTTGTTTGTTAGTCATACAGCTAAAATACCAGGTATACGTTAAAGTTGAGGGTGAAAGACAGGTTGAGGAGGTGAGAGGTCTCAGGTATACTTCAGTTAGTTAAAATGGGACTACAGAGGCTATCAACCCTATTGGATTATTAAGCCAGCACACTGTAATTCAATATTAAAGACAGGACTGGAGCCTCTCTGCGAGAACTCCAGTCCCGTGAGAGAGTATTGTGTATTCTTATGCAGCGGGACTGATCCTTTATAGACAAAAAAGACTAGGGCCATTTTTTGTTATAGCATACTGTACTTAAGTTTTAGCCATAACACACATGACTCTCAACCCAAGAATGTCCTATTTGGGGTACCGGTAGCTCGTAAACAGTTCAAATTCATGTGAATAATAACACAACTCAAGAAAATGTAATAGTAATTGGATACGTAATAAGTAATGCAGTAGGAACTATAATAACACGCATTACTCGATTACATTATACTGAAGCAAACCCAAAATAACTGACTACAAAAGTGGCCCTGAAAGATTATTATATTTTAGCAATTTTTGTTTGGGGGGGGGGGGGGGGGGGGAATTTGGTCCTACGCATGAATTTCATATATCACGTATAGGAGTATTTGTATTACACTTTTATGAAACTCTTTCAATTTTAGGACGCTTTTTTGCATTAATTCTGGGTGTCATTAGGCGATTTTAGTCAGCTTTGTAAGGACCTCTATGAATCAAAGGGGTCATTGATTTAATTAGTTGGTTTTATTTGTAAATTAATTGGAGAGTTGGTGAAAACAAATATGAATTAAATTATCGACTCCCACAAACCCTTCCTGATCTGAACAAAATCGTCTACTAATAGCACGAATAAACGGCGTACTATACCCTGTTCATTATAGGGAGGCCAAAATCCTTACCTCTATCCTCCATCGCTCAACACAGGATTAAGGGGGTACTACTCGCTTTTTCTGGACCCCCTTCTCCCTCATGTTTAGCATATTCGTTTTGATATTTTAAGACGTTCGTTCCGTTAGTTTGGCGAATTTGAGACCTTTCGCCTCATTTTGTTGTCAATATTAACCTTTCGTGCCCTTTACAGTAGGTGTCGATATTTTCCTGGCGAGCGAAAGCGAGCCTCTAATTTGAGAAGGAACCGGCCTTCTGCTGGGAAATGTTTCTGCCGAAAAATTAAAAATTTATCTTGATAGGGGGTCTAGGGGGTGTTTTTCTAAGCTTGATGGAGGAAGCTCAAATATATAAAAATAAATAAATATATAGACCAAAAACCAAGCAAATGGGCTGTATATTTCGACACCTATTTCCTAGCTGACTATTTGTATCTAAAGAGGACATTCCGTTTTCTGTGTAACCCTCCAGTGATGCACAGTCATGGATCAATATCTTCATTACTTTGAAATTCGGTGTTTTTTGCATATGGAAAAATAATGCATATATTTTGTAGTCGTAATATGCAGCCCGTATTATGTGTAACTGCTGACTCAAATTGTGTGTAACTGCTGACTCAAATTGTGTGTAACTGCTGACTAAAATTGAAAGTTAACCCCTTATGTACCAGCGACGTTTCTTACATTTAATTCTGGCTATATTTAGACGATTTTGTGCAGTTTAAGAAGGATCTGTGGTAGTACCTAAGGTTAAGGGGAGATCTCCACTTGAGGGATTTTTTTCTTGACCCCTTTCTCCCTCATGTTTAGCCCCATTGCTTTTGATATTATAAAACGTTTGCCCCATTAGTTTAGCGATTTTAAGAACTTTCACCCCATATTAAGACCTTTTGTGCCATTCAGGTGTCGATTTTATCCTGGCGAGCGATAGCGAGCCTGTAATTTAAGAGGAACCGGCCTTCGGCCGGGAAATTTTTCTACCGAAAAATGTACAAATTTATCTTGAAAGGGACTCAAGGGAGTGTAATTTTAAGCTTGATGGAGGCCTAGGGAACAAACTAAATACCTCCCCTTAAGTGAGATGGATCGAAGACTGTTTATTGCTGGAGGCCCTTTTTTAACTGACTAAAATGGTCTAATAGTAGCCTGAATAAAGTTACAAGAACGTCATCGGTACGGAAGGGGTTAAATAAACCTGCCAATTTATTGCGACATATTCGTCATAGAGAAGAATGACCATTGTATCCCCGAATTTACCTACGTCATAAATAGTCTACATGGAATACTACGAACAACATCATTTGCATATCCACTGGTTGATGAAGTACGCCACGGCTCACACATCAGGGGTTGTAACTTTCCACACAAATTGATGTCATTCTTTATGTAGCTGGGTCTATGTATGTATAAGTTATTTAATTGCATAATAGATAGACGGAGAACAATGGTAATTCAGTGTGTGTGTGTGTGTGTGTGTGTGTGTGTGTGTGTGTGTGTGTGTGTGTGTGTGTGTGTGTGTGTGTGTGTGTGTGAGAGAGCGAGAGCGAGAGAGAGAGCGAGAGTGAGCGAGAGAGAGAGCGAGAGAGAGAGCCAGAGTGAGAGAGAGAGAGAGAGAGAGAGAGAGAGAGAGAGCCAGCGAGCGAGCGAGAGAGAGAGCGAGCGAGAGAGAGCGAGCGAGCGAGAGAGAGCGAGCGAGCGAGAGAGAGAGCGAGCGAGAGAGAGCGAGCGAGCGAGAGAGAGCGAGCGAGAGAGAGAGAGCGAGCGAGAGCTAGAGAGACAGAGAGAGGAGAGATATATGGCGTGTTACCTTTCCCTTTCTGTTCAATACCCTAAGTTCCCTAACATGAAAACAGTCACACCCTATAAACCCCCAGCACACACCAATTACCCCACTCCCGTAATAGTAGACGTGTGGATAAAGTGGATGATAAGCAAGGGGAGGAACACGGAAATTACAATACCATTATCCTGAAAAATGAGCTATCTGAGCACATAATTACTTCTGAGGTGTGTGTGGGTGTGTGTGTGTGTGTGTGTGTGTGTGTGTGTGTGTGTGTGTGTGTGTGTGTGTGTGTGTGTGTGTTATTAACCTATTTTATTACCGGTGACGTTTTTTAGTGTATATTTCAGCTACATTTAGACGATTTTATGAAGCTTAGGAAGGATATAGAGTAGGTAAAAGGTTTATTTTATAGTCTGTAGCCTTTTAATTGGTAAACGTCCTTCTTAAACTTATAATCTACAAAAGTTTAAATCCAGTTGTTACAAACATTTTATGAATGGAGGATGCCTTTAGGTACATGGACCTTTTTGTTTTATCTGTGTTTTTCCTTCCTCCGTTCATTGTCTCTTTAAAAAAAAAAAAAAAAAAAAAACGTCTAATAGCCGACAGAATATACTAAAAAGAAAGTCACCGGTACTGAAGGGGACAACATCGGCTTTAACTGGCTGAGCATGTTCAACCCTTAGTAGCCAAGTCCTTGACACTAAATTTGCATATCTGTTTCATATTAATAGGTTGTTTTTATGTCCCTGATTCTTAATTTGCATATCTGTTACATATTAATAGCTTGTTTGTTTTATGTTCCTGACACCAAATTTGCATATCTGCTTCATATTAATAGCTTGTTTTTATAACCAAGAACGTATTGCGCTATCAAAATAATGTCACAGTTTAGTAATCAAGATAGGAACAAGACACATTATCGACCAGTTGAGATAACTAGAGTGTAGTCTTTAAACAAACATTTAACCTCCACCATATCACATACAAATAAGTTGGCTCAGTTTCCCAAAGATGGCACAAATCAAGTGTACATTATAGGCAGTATCAAAGAACCTCAACTAAATCACATACAAATAAGTTGGCTCCGTTTCCCATAGATGACACTAATAAAGTATATAGTCACTATCAAAGAACCTCCTCTATATCACCTTACTGTAGTTGGATCAGTTTCCTATAGATGGCGCTAAAATATATAGAGTTAATATTTCTTAGGTAGACTGGGGATTAAGGGGATGGGGTGGGAGGTGGGGGTGAGGAGGGTGGGGGTTTATGAGGAAGGGGGGGGGGGGGTGCTAATGATCTGAATAGCTGACGGGTAGATATAATTAATGACCCCGCGCTAAATTTACAGACATCGGACGAGATAACACCCCAATTATTATACAGTATAGGATAACAGAACGGCGGTCTATTTGCCAAAGATGGATGTTATACAGTAGATGGGGCCCTGTCTCATTAAGGGGAGGTTTTTTTCTGGACCCCTTTCTCCTTCATGTTTAACCCCATTGGTCTAAGATTTATGACGTTCACCCCATTAGCTTTAGATTTTAAAACGTTCACCCCATTAGTTTGGTGATTTGTAGACCTTTTGTGCCATTAGGTGTCATTTTTTTCCTGGTGAGCGACAGCAAGCCTGTAATTTAGGAGGAACTAGCTTTCGCCAGGGACAATTTTTCTAAAACATTTTTTTTTTCTTTTTTTTTTTTTTTTCTTTTTTTTTAAACCGTACAAATTTAACTCGAATGGTGGTCTTGAGGATATTTTCATAGGTTTGATGGAAGTATGGGGAGCAAATTAAGAAAAATAATAAATAGCCTATATAAATAAAGACACAAATATATACAAATCTCCCCTTACGCGATTGGAAAACACTTCTTCTACCTGTCTGGATTAAGTGGTTTGTAATTGAGTCTACTGTACCTGTCTCATTTAAGAAGATATATATATGTCTTCTTAATTCAATTCTTCCATCTTGAGCAATCAGTCTTATTGGTTAAATGTAATTACAAGACGAAGGGAGTTTGTCTTCTACAAAAAAATGTCCGTTAACTAAATTATTGTAATAATAGTATGTATTTGTTCATTAATAAAGGAATGGAAATTTGACTAAGCTATGCAATAATTATGCAATAATTATAATTATGAAAGAAAATAGTAACTCAGATGATGATATTATGTAAGATGGAAAATATAATCATGTTAATGTATATGTAAAACATGATCTGTATTAATCCATAGAAACCCATCAATAATGAAAACCTACATAGATGAAATAGCAAAAATATACTATAATTTTCTCTCAAATATATTCCACTTTAAACAAACTATATATTTCGGTCTTGATTAAATTCAGATAAAGGAAATGTAAAACAAACACGCACACACACACACACACACACACACACCGAATATTATTATCACATATTTACACACATTTGTCTTTCATTAGGCACGATCTCAAAAGCATCATAATATCTTAGTCTCTCAGTTAACTAACATATTAACGAACGCCATTTATAGTATGTGTCTACGGCTCAACCAACTTATATAATACCATAAAGATAATGTCCTATGCTAACAGAGGTACCCGATCCCTAGAGGGCTACATACACTATGGTAATACACTTTACCAGGATCATAGACCTCAGTGGCGCTCAAAAATTTGCTTTAATTTAATTTTCATTGATTTCTTCTTTTCTTTTTCACGAAACACATATTTTGAAATATCTTCATTATTTTAAGCCAAGTTTTATACAGTATATATAACAAAGGCAGACACAAATGTTTCAAAATGTATATCTATTTACAGTCATTCACTATATTGTAAATAGTAACTAATTTAGTTAAAAAGATAGCAATTCCAAGGGAATGAATGTTGCTCAAAGGAGTTATTAGGTGATAAAAAAAAATAAAATAAAAAATGCTGAGTCTTCCACGCGTCGCCAGCTGCCTCCAATAACTTTACTAGAGTCACTTAAGGGGAGGTTTTTAGTTTGGTCCCTAGATATCCTTCAAGCTTAAGATTACACCCTCTTGAGCCCCTTTCAAGATAAATTTGTACATTTTTCGGTAGAAAAATGTCCCGGCTAAAAGCCGGTTCCTCTTAAATTACAGGCACGCTATCGCTCGCCAGGATAAAATCGACACCTAAATGGCACGAAAGGTCTTAAAATTGACAGAAATGGGTTGAAAGTTCTTAAAATCGTCAAAATAATGGGGGCGAACGTCTTAACATTAGGAAAACAATGGGGCTAAACATGAGGGAGAAAGGAGTCAAGAAAACAATCCCTCAAGTGGATATCTCCCCTTAAGGGTGATGTAGTTGTTTTTCTGGCCCTCCTCTCTCATGTTCAGCCACATTAGTTTTGACATTTTAATACGATTGACCCATTAGTTTGGCGATTTAACACCTTTCGCCCCATTTTCATTATCAATTTAACACCTTTCGCCCCCATTTCATTGTCAATTTTTAAACCTTTTGTGCCGTTTAGGTGTCCATCGCGAGCCTGTAATGTCAAGAGGATCCGGCACCGAAAAATACACATTTCTCTTGAAGGGAGTATTTAAGCTTGATGGAGGTCTAGCGAGGAAAATAAAAAACATATATGAATAAATCAATAAATAGACCAAACAATAAGTTGAAATAACCCACTAAACCCTTACAACAATAACTTTTTAACCCACATTTTCTAGACTGCCTGTAAATTTAGTGTGGGAAGGCTTGGACGGATTATGTTTAAGATTCACTGAACTCGGAAAATGGAAGGCAATTTGCGTGATAATACCGAGAACGGGAGATTTCATATAAATAGGGATAAAAGGAGTGTGTTGCTAAAGGCAGTATATACGGCATGTTATTACTTGTTGTGTTCATAATATTATTTTTATTAATCTCACCACCACACCCCCAATGAAATTAATTAAATCAGAAATACGTAGAACAGCTTGATTTACAGAGTACAATATTTCCAGTACAAGAAGATAAGCACTGAATACATAATCTCCCATAATAAGACCAATATTGTGCAGGGTAGTCTAGTTCAGCATTTCGAAGAGAAGTTAATAGAATCTATATAATATTTACGGTTGTCTGTCTGTCTGTCTGTCTGTCTGTCTGTTCTTTATAGGCGGCCGCAGTTTTTAAGCTAGAGCGTTCATACTTGGTATGCATAGTAAGGGGGTCCCTAGGCAGGTTTTAGTGAGAAAAAAAAATCCCCAGGGTGAAAGGGACGGAGAAAATGGGCGCGAAACCGGAGAAAGGGCCGTTTGGGGCAGGAGGCCTCCGATCGAAAAGGTGTATGGAACGAAAGTTGTTCGCAGCCCCCCATCATGGGGCTACGGATGAGGTCAGATCCAAAATCGGAGGTCATTTAGCGGCCGAAATCGAGGTCGCCGTTTAATGAGGCACAGGGAGGTCGAGGCCGGTGATTATGGTAGTAGTAGTGGTGGTGGTAGTAGTGATGGTGATTATGGTGATTACCCGGGCAACGCCGGGTACCCCTGCTAGTCCTATTATAATCGCGATGAACGAAAACAATCACGAAATGCAATCTAAATTCGTTATATTGTGCCTGTGTTATATGACATACACACCAACCAATATTTAGTATAACACACGTACAAACATAGCTCTAGTTCATTGGCCAAGATGTAAAACGTATGTGTTAGAGAAGCACACAGACCAGCAAAACGTAAACAAAATTAACCCTGAAAAAAAATTGAAAAGGGGGTTGCATATTCGTACAAACTTATTATCATAAAGATAACAAAAAAAAGAAACATAAATGATTGTCTGGAATTAAATTAAGGACACGGAGAGGACTCACAAACGTAGAATAAACCCTGAAACGAAATATATAAAAGGGGGCAATATATTCGAACCAAATTATGATAGAGATTAAAAGAAACACAAACGATAGAGAGGAGGATTCACGACGACAGGGGAAGTAATGAAGAAGAGAACAGCATAATTGAGTCAGCGAGAGGAAATGAGAGAAAGGGGAAGAAGACGAAGACGAAGAAGAAGAAGAAGAACCAATTATTCCCTTCATCATCATCCGTCCCTCTTGTCGTAATGATCCGCAGCTCAGCCGAGTTATGGGGGAGATGGTTGGTTTTTCTGGACCCCCTTTTTCCTCATAGCTAGCCCTAATAGTGTTCATATTTTAAGACGTCCAGCCCATTAGTTTGACGATATTAAGATCTTTCGCCCCATTTCTTTGTCAATATTAAGAACTTTCGTGCCATTTAGGTGTGATATTTATCCTGGCGAGCGATAGCGAGCCTGTAATTTAGGAGTAACCGGCCTTCGGCCGAGACATTTTTCTACCGACAAATGTACAAATTTATCTAGAAGGGGGATCTTGGGGATGTTTTTTAAAGCCTGATGGAGGTCTAAGGAGGAAACTAAAAATAGTAATAAATAACCATATAAATCGACCACAAAATAAACCCTTCCCCCTTATTGTGGAATCGAGACACCAAGGGGGAGTAGTATAAATCTTGGTGGTCGGGGTGGCGGGGGACTGACAATTATTTGTGCCAGTCGACCGTGTAATCATTCGGCCCGTTTTCTACGGACAGTTCGGTTTCCAGAAAAATTAATCAGTCTGTCTGGTACATTATAATTATCTTGAGGAAGGGAGTGAATGTGTGTGTGTGTGTGTGTGTGTGTGTGTGTGTGTGTGTGTGTGTGTGTGTGTGTGTGTGTGTGTGTGTGTGTGTGTGTGTGTGAGAGAGAGATAGAGAAAGAGGGGGGGGGGGGGCGGGGGGAAGGTACGAGGAAGAGAGGAACGCATCTAAATAATATGTACACTATTTTCTTTTCTGCTTCATTAAAAATATATTTCCAGCTTCTGAGAGAAGTTTGTTTCAGGTAGAACATGTCAGTCATATATGTGAGCAAATATCCACATAAACTAGTATCTATAGATAGATAGATATACTGTAGATAGATAGATAATGATTTAAACATTGAGATTAAATTGGCCAATTGTTATACAGATTTACATAATTATCATCTACATTATTTCGTTTGGCTTAACACTCTATACAAATGCAATTAATTTGGTTATTGATATTAATATTATATTTACCATGAACAGGTACAATAGGCAATACAAACATCTGCAATTTACCTCTAGGAATAATTCGTTTGCTTATAAAAATATATATATACACAGCTCACATCCTTAACTCCCTAATGTCACTGCATAATGCGTTTATTTTTTCTATGGCTAAAATAATATAATCATAGACACTAAATATATTGTAAATCAATGTTCATATGCACTATTATATTGTCGGTCTATATTTTCTATATGTATGATTATCTTTAGCAATTCATAATTTCATCTTCCTGTTAAGGGGGTACTATTAGCTTTTTCTGGACCCCCTTCTCCCTCATGTTTAGCATATTAGTTTTGAGGTTTTAAGACGTTCGTTCCGTTAGTTTGGCGATTCTTAGACCTTTCGCCTTATTTTTTTGTCAATATTAAAACCTTTCGTGCCCCCATTAGGTGTAATTTTTTCCTGGCGAGCGATAGCGAGCATCTAATTTTAGAAGGAACCGGCCTTCGGGCGGGAAATTTTTCTACCGAAAAATTTACAAATTTATCTTGAAAGGGGGTCTAGGGGGTGTTTTTCTAAGCTTGATAGAGGTCTAGCGAAGAAACTTAAAAATATATTACTAAATAAATATATAAACCAAAAACCAAGCACTACCCCCTCAAGATGAAAGCAATAGTACTGATCATTTGTCCGTCATTTTGTGTCGTATTTCCTTTGTGTTGGATATATTATTGGCAGTCCTTCCCTGTGTCCATTCTGCATTATATTATTATTATTATAGCTTTCATTTGTTACCCTTTTATTAGGTGCTTGTTCTCTCTGGGCACTTCATTGTCTCATTTATTAGTTTCTCCATTCTCTCGGTGGCGACAAATTATGCTTCATTAATCTTGGTTTGATTATTACGTATATATTATTATTAGTTCATATTTCTTCTTTTATCCCCTCTCCTTCCTAATATTGACTCTCAATATGGCACTGCTTAAGGGGGTAGTGCTTGGTTTTTGGTCTATACATTTATTTAGTAATGTATTTTTTAGTTTCCTCGCTAGACCTCCATCAAGCTTAGAAAAACACCCCCTAGGCCCCCTTTCAAGATGAATTTGTACATTTTTCGGTAGAAAACTTACCTGGCCGTAAGCCGGTTCCTTCGAAAATTTGAGGCTCGCTATCGCTCGCCAGGAAAAGCGAAACCTAAAGGGCACGAAAGGTCTTAATATTGACCAAAAAAAAAATGAGGCAAAAAGTCTCAAAATCGCCAAACTAACGGAACGAACGTCTTAAAACTTCAAAACTAATATGCTAAACATGAGGGAGAAGGGGGTCCAGAAAAAGCGAGTACTACCCCCTGAATGTGTTCTCATTTGCGTCTGTTATTTATGTTTGTCAATATTGTCTTTGTTCTTCTTGGTCAGAAAAGAGTCAGGGAATAAATAGTACAATCGACCTAATAAGTGATGTCTCGGCACCAAGTATATTTTGATCCATAATTGGTATCAGCCATATCTAAACTTGATTTATTCATTTCGAGGGGGATATGCAAACCTAAGCCTACATTTACCCACCATATTCAACATCTGGCAGACATTATTACAACACAGAGCGAGGCAAACGGAAGGACATGACTTATTAGCGCTACCGTACAACTTGGTGACGCGGGCTCATTGTTATTGTTTTTCCTGTTTCCTGTTCCCCTGTTTTTCATACTCATGAAGACATAGATAATTTGAAAAGTCGATATATATAATGAGATAATATTAATCTTTTTCCTTAACACTCATCCCCTTCAAAATTATATACTGCATGTCTCGTAAAGTATTTTCCCTAACCAACTGAACTCTAAACTCTTAATATCCCAATTGCCCCAGAATAATTATATCTTCCTGATCCCTATACTGTCATTATCTGTTTAATTAAAGTACACAATATCAGATCCCCCCAAACTCCCAAAAGGTTTTCTCTATTTGTTTATTAATAACTTCACCTGGCCTCCTGAACGATAAAGTATATGAATCCCCTTAACACCATTGTGGAAATGATAACATAATTTAGAATCCTTGACAATGCTTATCTTGAAACAAATTCCTCTTATCCTTTCTGTAAACTCCACTAACCTTCAAAAATACATTATCTGATAATCTCGCAGATAGTGTGACGTGAACCAAAGGGAATGATGTGTGGATCATAATGGCATTGCACAGTAATTATACACGCGACCTGCACTTTCATTCATTATCACATAAACCTCAGCAAAAACACTTCTAAGCTCTTCACAAGAACATCTAAGATCCTAACAAGAACTTTTAGCTCAACAAGTTGACTTCCCTTGACCTCTTATTCCTTGAACAATTTTAGCAACATGGATAAATGGACTTGATCTACAGATCCTATCAGTGTGTCGCAACATCTATGCTTCGAGGCCCAGCACCAGGAAGCCAGCCAGCTTGCAGTAGATTCTCAAGATCAAAAGAGTCCAACTCAGGGATCTTTGAATGTGACTGTTTCCGAAAGACTATCAGTTAATAAAAATACAACCTCCTAACACTCAAAATAATCTGATTTTGTATTGCATATTTTCCAAGGTGAGGTACATCCCAATGGAGTAGTATTACAACAACATAAGCGATAATAACTAACACCCTTGTACAGACCTTCACAAAAACACTTATAAGCTCCTAACAAGAACTTCTAACTCCCCAACCCAAAGCTGACCTACTATAACCTCTTTGTTGTTTTAATCCCTCAGGTGACATGAATCAGAAGGGGTGACATGCAGATCCTAACAGTGGGTCATGGTGACATAAACCAATAAAAGTGACCTGTGGATCCAGATGGTGTAAAGCTACAGCTGAACAAACACAAATCTCAACAATTACAAACTCACACATATACTTCTAAGATCCTAACAAGACCAAGACGATGAAACTCAAAATATACTTCAACTAATGCTCTAATATTCTTTCTAGTCCTTCAACTAACACTCTAATCTTCTTTCTCATCCCTCAGGTGACGTGGATCAGAGGACGCGACCTGCGGATCCTAACAGTGGGTCGCTACACCTACACTACAGACCTGCGCTTCGAGGCCCTGCACCAGGAGGCCAGTTCAGAGTGGACCCTCAGGATCAAAAGTGTCCAGCTCAGGGACCAGGGCAACTACGAGTGTCAGATCACCACCAAGCCCATCAGGACCTTCAATGTCTTCCTTAAAGTTGTCGGTCAGTTAAATATAAACATTTAATTTAACAAGTAAATTGATTGGGCGGGTACTAAAACACAGAAGATATATAATTTTCAGGTATGAATGTTTTTGCATACACTGGTAGCTGGTACCTTTATCCCTTGAGTTAGGAAATGGGTAATAGTGTCTGCTAATAAATGGGTAATAGTGTCTGCTAATAAATGGGTAATAGTGTCTGCTAATAAATGGGTAATAGTGTCTGCTAATAAATGGGTAATAGTGTCTGCTAATAAATGGGTAATAGTGTCTGCTAATAAACGGGTAATAGTGTCTGCTAATAAATTTGGTCAAGCTATTGAATCTCGGAGCGAGGGCTAGAGAGAAATGGCGGTTAATAAGTAACCTGCACAAAATTAATATTATGATTATTATTATTCTCCAACATTTCAAGGAATATAGGATCCATTTTCAGACACGATCTCTAAAGATGGGTTCTATTAAGCCCAAAACACCAAAACAAACACAAATTTAAACTCGGTCCTGTGCTTTCCTTTGTACCCCATGTATCCGGTTATTTTACTTTTCTGTTTTTCTACTAACACTACCTAATGAATGCAGGAAAGCATCCGTCATTCATGTGGCTTGCGAGACACTAAATCATTAAGCTGAATGAATTAATTAAAAACCCTAACCACCGAAAACAAACTCCTACTCTAATATCCCGAGTGAAAAGCACCGAGGATTGAAATCGCTAAGTCTATCCCCTGTCTGGGCCTGCATGGTGGTGGTGGTGGTGGTGGTAGGAGGGTGGGGGGTCAAATAAAGGGGATGGGCTAGGCAGGGTGTGTGGTGGTGGTGGTGGAGGGGGGCCAAGTTACCCAATTGTTTCCCTTAATGAACTGAGGCCAAGTGAGCCACTACACCATTAACTCTCCACGCCATAAAGAGGACTGCCTCTGTGTGTGTGTGTGTGTGTGTGTGTGTGTGTGTGTGTGTGTGTGTGTGTGTGTGTGTGTGTGTGTGTGTGTGTGTGTTTGCGTGCGTGCGTGCGTGCGTGCATGTGAGTGTGTGCGTGTGTGTGTGTGTGAAGAGAGAAACACCATAAAACTCTCCACCTGTTAGTCTCTCAGGTTGTTTCGCAGGCTCCAGCATGTGTCACGTCTCACTGTAATTTCCTCGAATCATTTTGTTTTCCTCACAAATTTAATTAATATTAACTGTTACCAGTTAAATAGTATTTACAGAGGCATACAAGTTCATTCCGTAGCAGGCTGGCAAACGAAACACTTTTCATATTGTCTCCAAACTAATTCCTGTTGTTATACTCGGTTTCATTTCATCTGGCAGTAAATTGAATCCCTTAGCAGCTAATTTTTCGATACTTAATGGAAAAATATGAAACCACTATGAGTCTGTCTCATATTAAGACCAAGTTTATGCAATTACCACCATATTTCACTACAAACTCTTCTAAATAACTGATACATTTTGATGGGAACTTTGCAATTTACAGTCAGTTGAAAACAAAAACGGAGTATATGTCATTATTACGGTTCCCTATTCTCTTCAACCTACAGTACTGTAGATGTGTGGGAAGTTTTATTTATTATATTATGTTGCTTCTGTTCGAGCTCTGTCTCGAGTCGGGCACCCCCAGCGATGGGGTATGTGCCAGAGTATATATATATATATATACATACACATAATATTGTCTCTAACATGTCCCTAGAAGTTATTAAAAGGCCAAAACAAGGCAACTTCAAGCAACATTTTCTGTATTCCCGCTCACACTCAACTCCGTCTTTAAACAACATTGCCCCGGTTTGCTACACTGCTCAGTAAAGATACTATAATTTTGTATGTAACACCTTGGAATGCCTACCTTCATACTGTGTGGTTCCATGGTACCAGTCAATGTCAATTTAGCAACAGTTATTAACATAATGGTAGTTAATTATTTAGCAGTACATGAAACAATTATCCGTCATTAACTCGAGGAACACTCATTCTTTTAGACAGTGGCTATTGATTAAATAGAAGAAGGCAGTGATTTAGCAGCAAACACGGATTTACCAAGATACATGGATTTACTAACATACATGAAAACATCAACATACTGTACATGGATCTAGCAGCATACAGGCATTTAGCCACAAACAGGGATGTAGTAACATATAGGAATTTTACAAGCAGTTACTGATTGATTTAGCGACAGCAGTAATGGATTTAGAAGCATGTAATATATTTAGTCACCAGATTCTTGTTCATTCGAACTTAATGTTGGAGATAATGACTTATTATAATGAGGGAGTCAAACGTTAACTACCCACTCCTACCTAATGGATTTGTTCTTCTAACTTGCAAAATCATAATCATCTGTTTCTCCTTTACTTCTTCCTCATTTCCATCTTCTTCCCAATCTTTAGCTCCTCCTCCTCCTCCTCCTCCTCTTTCTCTTCCTCTTTGTCTTCCTCCTCCTCCGCTTCCTCCTCCTCCTCCTCCACATCATCTCCTTCCTGCTCCTCCCCTTCCCTATTCATCACCTG
>CM064480.1:71273365-71322129 GCA_032716605.1 Paralithodes platypus
TGCATATTTTCCAAGGTGAGGTACATCCCAATGAAGTAGTATTACAACAACAGAAGCGATAATAACTAACACCCTTGTACAGACCTTCACAAAAACACTTCTAAGCTCCTACACAAGAAACTTCTAACTCCCCAACCCAAAGCTGACCTACTATAAACTTCTTTGTTGTTTTAATCCCTCAGGTGACAGGAATCAGAAGGGGGGACATGGCAGAATCTAACAGTGGGTCATGGTGACCATAAACCAGTAAAAGTGACATGTGGATACAGATGTTGTAAAAGACTACAAAAGGACAAATCTCAACAATTACAAACTCACACATACTGTATACTTCTAAGATCCTAACAAGACCAAGACGATGAAACTCAAAATATACTTCAACTAATGCTCTAATATTCTTTCTAGTCCTTCAACTAACACTCTAATCTTCTTTCTCATCCCTCAGGTGACGTGGATCAGAGGACGCGACCTGCGAATCCTAACAGTGGGTCGCTACACCTACACTACAGACCTGCGCTTCGAGGCCCTGCACCAGGAGGCCAGCTCAGAGTGGACCCTCAGGATCAAAAGTGTCCAGCTCAGGGACCAGGGCAACTACGAGTGTCAGATCACCACCAAAGCCCAGTCAGGACCTTCAATGTCTTCCTTAAAGTTGTCGGTCAGTTAAATATAAACATTTAATTTAACAAGTAAATTGATGGGGAGGGTACTCAAACACAGAAGATATATAATTTTTCAGGTATGGAATGTTTTTGCATACACTGGTAGCTGGTACCTTTATCCCTTGAGTTAGGAAATGGGTAATAGTGTCTGCTAATAAATGGGTAATAGTGTCTGCTAATAAATGGGTAATAGGGTCCGATAATAAATGGGTAATAGTGTCTGCTAATAAATGGGTAATAGTGTATGCTACTAAATGGGTAATAGTAGTCTGCTAATAAACGGGTAATAGTGTCTGCTAATAACCGGGTAATAGTGTCTGCCTATAAATGGGTTAATAGTGTCTGCTCATAAATGGGTAATAGTGTATGCTAATAAACGGGAATAGTGTCTGCTAAATAAAGTTGGTCAAGCTATTGAATCTCAGGAGCGAGGGCTAGAGAGAAAATGGCGGTTAATAAAGTAACCTGCACAAAATTAATATTATGATTATTCTCCCAACATTTCAAGGAATATAGGATCCAATTTCAGACCCGATCTCTAAAGATGGGTTCTATTAAGCCCAAAACACAAAAACAAACACAAATTTAAAACCGGTACTGTGCTTTCCTTTGTACCCCATGATATCCGGTTATTTTACTTTTCGGTTTTTCTACTAACACTTACCTAAAGAATGCAAGGAGGAAAGCATCCGTCATCATGTTATGGCTTGCCGCGACACTAAATCATTAAGCTGAATGAATTAATTAAAAACCCTAACCAACGGAAAACAAAACTCATACTCTAATCTCCCGAAGCTGAAAAGCACCGAGGATTGAAATCGCTAAGTCTATCCCCTGTCTGGGCCTGCATGATGGTGGTGGTGGTGGTGGTGGTGGTGGTGGGGTAGGAGGGTGGGGGGTCAAATAAAGGGGATGGGCTAGGCAGGGTGTGTGGTGGTGGTGGTGGAGGGGGGCCAAGTTACCCAATTGTTTCCCTTAATGAACTGAGGCCAAGTGAGCCACTACACCATTAACTCTCCACGCCATAAAGAGGACTGCCTCTGTGTGTGTGTGTGTGTGTGTGTGTGTGTGTACTGGGTGTCGTGCATGGTGTGTGTGACCTGTCGGTGGGTGTGTGTGTGTGTGTGTGTGTGTGTTGGAGTGTATGTGAGTGTTGTTGCGTGTGCGTGTGTGAAGAGAGAAACACCATAAAACTCTGCACCTGGGAGTCGCTCAGGTTGTGTCGCAGGCTCCAGCATGTGGCACGTGTCACTGGAATTTCGTGGAATCATTTTGTTTTCCTCACAAATTTAATTAAGATTAAATGTTACCAGTTAAATAGTATTTACAGAGGCATACAAAGTTCATTTCCGTAGCAGGCTGGCCAACGAAAACACTTTTCATAATTGTCTCCAAAACTCAATCCTGTTGTGATACTCGGTTGTCATTTCATCTGGCAGTAAATTGAATCCGCTTACGCAGCTAATTTTTCGATACTGAATGGAAAAATATGAAAACCACTATGAGTCGGTCTCATATTAAGACCAAGTTTATGCAATTACCACCATATTTCACTCCAAACTATTCTAAATAATCTGATACATTTTGATGGGGAACTTTTGCAATTTTACAGTCAGTTGGACAAACCAAAACGGAAAGTATATGTCATTATTACGGTTAACCTATTCTCTTCAACCTACAGTACTGTAGATGTGTGGAAGTTTTTATTTATTATATTATGTTGCTTCTGTTCGAGCTCTGTCTCGAGTTCGGGCCCCCCCAGCGATGGGGTTATGTGACAGAGTATATATATATATATACATACATACACATAATATTGTCTCTAACATGTCCCTAGAAGTTATTAAAAGGCCAAAACAAGGCAACTTCAAGCAACATTTTCTGTATTCCCGCTCACACTCAACTCCGTCTTTAAACAACATTGCCCCGGTTTGCTACAAGGCTCGGTAAAGATACTATATTGTTTGTATGTAACACCTTGGAATGCCTACCTTCATACTGTGTGGTTCCATGGTACCAGTCAATGTCAATTTAGCAACAGTTATTAACATAATGGTAGTTAATTATTTAGCAGTACGTGAAACAATTATCCGTCATTAACTCGAGGAACACTTCATTCTTTTTCGACAGTGGCTACTTGATTTAAATAGAAAAAAAGAAGCAGAGATTTAAGCAGCAAACACGGATGTACCAAGATACATGGATTTACGAACATACATGAAACCATCAACATACTGTACATGAGATATAGCAGCATACAGGCATTTAGCCACAAACAGGGATTTAGTAACATATAGGAAATTTTACAAGCAGGTACTGATTGATTGTGCGACAGCAGTAATGGATTTAGAGCCATGTAATATATTTAGTCACCAGATTCTTGTTCATTCGAACTTAATGTTGGAGATAATGACTTATTAGAATGAGGGAGGTCAAACGTTTAACTACCCACTCCTACCTAAGGGAATTTGTTCTTCTAACTTGCAAAATCATACTCATCTGTTTCTCCTATTACTTCTTCCTCATTTCCATCTTCTTGCCAATCTTTAGCTCCTCCTCCTCATACTAACCTCCTCTTTCTCTTCCTCTTTGTCTTCCTCCCTCCGCTTCCTCCTCCTCCTCCACATCATCTCCTTCCTGCTCCTCCCCTTCCCTATTCATCACCTGTCTTCCTTAGTTACCTTCACACCCACTCTAGATTAATCTCTCTCTCTCTCTCTCTCTCTCTCTCTCTCTCTCTCTCTCTCTCTCTCTCTACTACTCTCTCTCTCTCTCATCTCTCCTCTCTCTCTCTCTCTCTATCTCTCTCTCTCTCTCTCTCTCTCTCTCTATCTCTATCATCTCTCTCTCTCTCTATCGGCTCTCTCTCTCTCTCGCTCTCTCTCTCTCTCTCTCTCTCTCTCTCTCTCTCTCTCTAGCATATTTAACTTTGTCACTCCTTAATTAGTGATTGAAAAACTGCAAACATCACAGCAACATTTAAATACAGGCAATAAGGCCCAAGTAAGTAATTATAAACCAACACATTTTGAGGTCAATCAATTGAGTGTTTGAAGATATTCAAGGGCTTTGACAAAATTGATGTGCATTCACTGTTCAAAATCAACAATACTTCATCAACATGTGGAAATGGAATAAGATACAAAACGAGGAGGGCGAATTTCGATGTCACAAAGCGCTCCTTCCCCTAGCGTGTGGTCAATGAGTGCAACAAAGTACCAGAGAAGTGGTGCGGCACATTGCAATACCACTGTCACAGTCAAAAGGAGGCTAGACATCCATTTCGAGGAAGTTAGAGTACTATAGGTAAACCAAAAATAGTCGAGTTAAATTTTTTTTTAAATAGGTTAAGTATCAGTCGAAAGATACAAGCCCATGAACCGTCGTCGACCTCCTCCTCTGCTGCCCTCTCACAAAAGGATCTCACCACAGCCGACCTCCCGCTGGGTATGTGCGGCACCAGGGGTTACCTGAATGCTGCGGGATTCCCATAAAGGGGCATCTTGGGGCTACTACAACAACAACAATAATTCCCACCTTCGTTCTTTACTATGAATTTCACAGTAAAAATGTGTTCATGTTGCTAGGGGGCATTGTTTCCACAGCAAAATTTCGAAGTGGTGGGTGGGGAGAGAGAGCCTTCTGGTTTGCTGTCTTTACCTTCAACTTAGCAGCAAATTCTATGATATAATTTAGTCCGGACTGCCTAGTAGGGATTGCAAGGTGTGTGCAGTCTGTGTATCTATGTAACTCTCTTGCAAATCACCACCACTGCCTTCCTTAGTTAGCTTCACACCCACTCTAGATTAATCAAAGATAAGAACAGTACTCCCCACCAAGATTATATGCATACCCCTGCTCTTACAATGTGGCTCTTATAGTCTCTCTCTCTCTCTCTCTCTCTCTCTCTCTCTCTCTCTCTCTCTCTCTCTCCTCCTCCTCTTCCTTCTCTCTCTCCTCTCTCTTCTCTCTTCTCTCTCTGCTCTCTCTCTCTCTCCTTCTCTCCTCTCTCCCTATTCTTCTCTCTTCTCTCTCTCTCTCTCTCTCTCTCTCTCTCTCCGTCTCATCGCTCTCTCTATCTCTCTCTCCTCTTGCTCTCTCTCGCTTAACCCTCAATTGTATGTAAAATGCTAGAAAACGGTCATAAGAGGACAGACTCGTAAATCACTTAGAGGCAATATCAACTTACTTTAAACGATACTCAAACCACGGCTCTTTTGGCGTAAAAAACGTTCCTGTTTAACAAACCTCTTAGACTTCTTCCACGATATCCTCAAAACTCTACGATGAGATGTAAACGCTTGTTAGATATTATCATACCTTGATTTTCAAAAGGCCTTTGACAAAGTTCCCCACAAACGTTTACTGCTAAAAACTAAAAGGCGCATGGAATACAAGACGGCTTGTGTTGAAATGGATCAGAAAATTGGCCTCCTCAGCGACAGCAAAGCAAAGAGTAGTCATAAACGGTATATAGGCATCTAAATGGAGCAATGTAAGTAGCGGGTGGTACCCCAGGGATCGGTACTAGGGGACCAATTATCTTTCTAATTGACATTCAACGACATTAGCATGAGGGTCTCACTGTGTACAATTCTCAAAATTTGCTGACGATACAAAAATTTGCAAATAGCGTACTCTCAATAAGAACATGTTGACGATATGCAACACCAAATCTAGATAAATTGTCATGTTGGGCCCAAATTTGGCAAATGAGTTTCAATGCGGATAAATGTAAAAAGTACTACAATAATCGGATTACATAAATGAGGCGAAAGCAAACTATTCGATGAATGGCACTCAGCTTAAGAATGTAAACAAAGAAACCGATTCTGGGAGTAAGTACAATATCGAGTAACCTAAAAACCGAGTCGACAAATGTTCAGAAGTTGTTAAGAAGGCACAACAAAAACATTGGCTTTATAGGCAGGTCATTTGAGCATAAATCCAAAGAAGGTTATCCTAACCCTTTACAATTCCTCAGTCCGCCCTCTTCTGGAATACTGCGTTCAATCCTGGTGCCCTTCATACCAAAAAAGATATTTAAACAAGCTAGAGAACGAGTTCCAACTTAGAGTTACCAAAAATGAAAACCTAGCCTAAAGACACAAACCATACGAAGAGCGTCCTTAGAGAATTAAATCTATTTCCTTTAACCCAGCGAGGATTAAGAAGGTTTGGGACTTAATTCAAGCGTTCCAAAATTCATAAAAGGCATCGACAATATGAACTGTAGTAAGTTGACTTCACTATCGACCAATCTAATTACACACGGGGGGAAACGGTTTCTGCAAAACGCTATTGGTAAATCTTTTAACTCACAGAATCTTAAGAATTTCTTCTTCAAATCGGGCTTGTCAACTTGTGGGAATGGGCTTCCCCGAGACGTTATAGACTGAAGCACCGGTTGATTTCATTTAAACTCCGCTTAGAACAAATATCTCGCATCAAACCCAGCGACCTGACTTCGTTTTGTAAATATAATAACTTTATTTTGATCCCCCCTCAGTTACTAACCCATCTGTCCCCTACTAACTTCCTTAATCCTGCCACGGACATTAGTTCTTCTAGGGCAGTAGTTCCCTTGCCAATGTTTTGCCCTTACCCACTCTTAAACCACTGTTTGGACACTTGATCCTCAGTGTTTTGGAAAGACAAGCAGCATAGAAGGAAAAAAAAAGTCAACTAGACCTGTTGTTGCTTGATTTCCTTCCTTTGTACTCTCTCTCTCTCTCGCCGTTACACTAAACACAGTAAATACAGTATAATTATTTTATATGTTCGCCCTTGCTGGCTAGCCTTGCTTTTATATATTGCTCGTACATTTTTACACTCACTGCTCTTTCACCCCCCCCCCCCTCCCTCTCTTACCAAACCCTTCCCCCGCATTCTCTCTCCCTCACACACACACACACACATACACATACATGCATGCACGCACACACCCTAGTTTGGTATGGCCATGGGCAACCCGTTGTCACCAGTCCTGAGTGACCTATGCATGCACTTTTTTTAGACTAAATTGTTGAGTAACATTCTCCCTGTTAAAGCAGTTTGGGTTCGTTATGATGATGATTTTCTATTGCTGTGGCCCAGTAACGGAAATATAGACATTATGCTTGCCTCTTTAAATAATTGAACCCCATCCATTAAACTCACCCGTGAAACAGAGGTTGCTCTTTTTAGACTGTAGTATTCATAGACGTGATCATTGTTTTCAGTTTAGTATTTTTAGAAAACCTACAAGTGTGTGTTCTTATGTTCACTTGTATTCATCTCACCATGACATAAAGTCAAAACTGCACCATGTGAGGAAACAGCTAGGCGCCTTAGGTCTGTGGAGACTAGATTACAACGACCCAGTTGCAAAAGCTTGTCTGTCTCGTTGTCTCACTCGTCATCTGGAATAATCCATCCGGAGTTTATCATGTTGAGCGATCGAATTTACAAGCAGCAAGGAAGAGTTGGAAAAAATATATAGAATAAAGTAGAATAAAATCAATTAAAAAGTTTAAAACATTGTAACATTGCACATTATAACTCTTACCCATCAATATTTCATCCGTAATATCCCATCAATATTTCATCTGTAATATATCTACCGCTGCCAAACTCCCATGTACAGCCAAAACCAACAGTTCCGTGAAGCCTTGTTAATATTCTTAGTTCATATTTAAAGAGACATGCTAATCACTGGCTATCAGAAACACAGGGATACTTAAGGGAGCCTACCTCGCGTTTTTTTCTCTTTCTCTCCCTCTCTCTTTGGCTTGTATCCATTCGGCCCCATTCAGCCTACTGTTTTAAGACATTTACCCCCATCCAGGTGTCAATATTTTCCTGGCGAGCGGTAGCGAGCCAGCATATACATATTATTGTTTTGACAGCAAGCTAAATCTGTACATTTTTCGATAGAATAATGTCTCCGGCGAAGCCGGATTTCTCCATACAATGCTGGCTCGCTATCGCTCGCCAGGAAGAAATCGACACCTACTGTAGATGGGGATAACCGTCTTAAAACAGTTGGCTGAATGGGGCCGAATGGATACAAGCCAGGGAAAGAGAGAAAAAGAGATACAGATAAAAACAAAAGCCGGTGACCCCCCTCAAGGACATTATAGTACCAGTATCTTACAATTACACATTTTACGAGCGAGATTCCTGGCGAACTATTTATTCTAACGGCTGCACTCCACCTGTTATCACTTCTACTTTATATGATATCTGTTCCTGTACGGGGGGTCTATAGCTTCCTTATATTATGGTTATCGTCAATTATTTTATCAAGCGTAGAAAGGACCTATGGGAATCAAAGGGTTACATGCCTTTTAATTCCCAGAAGTCCTTCCTGAGCGAAGTAAAATCGTCTAATGCTAGCCAGAAAATCGTCTAATGCTAGCCAGAAAATCGTCTAATGCTAGCCAGAAAATCGTCTAATGCTAGCCAGAAAACTATTACAATGGCGTCATCGTACGGATATGACGAGTTAGATTTGCAGTGGAAACAGGTGCCACTGCATAACGTAATGGTTTCATACCATGATACTATCTCTGGCACGTCCACATTGATCTGCTCCAGGGTCCACACACACTCACACACATATACACATACACATACATACATACACCACACACACACACCACAGGGGGAGAGAGAGAGAGAGAGAGAGAGAGAGAGAGAGAGAGAGAGAGAGAGAGAGAGAGAGAGAGAGAGAGATTTACATAGATTTACATAGATACACTGGCCACACAGATCTTACGATCCCTACGAGGTGACCAGGACTTAATCCTAATAGAGATAGCAACCCTAAGAGAAAGTGGAAGGAAAGGATAGCAAAGATGAAGGCTCTCTCCCCACCCTCCGCTCCCTCCGGCAATATGCCGTACATGAAAATAGTTAGAAGTGAAAAACCTTGCAGGGCTTGGAAATCGCCTGAAGGAATTTAGTTATAGTTAGAAATGGAGAGAGAGAGAGAGAGAGAGAGAGAGAGAGGGAGAGAGGGAGAGAGAGAGAGAGAGAGAGAGTGTGTGTGGGGGGGGGGGGGGATCCTACCATCATGATTCACAACTATATTCAGCCATATCTGTACTGCTATGGAAATGCTACGAATACGATAACACAGAGGAAGCCTACCCTATTCAACCCTTTCAGACTATTAAGACGCATTCTTTCATATTATCTAGTTATCAATAGACGATTATATTTAGCTTAGGAAGTATGCATGAGAATCAGAGGGTTAATTAAGGCAGTGTTTACTCCGTTTACAATCACAGATTCTTATTAAGCTGAATATAACAGTCTAATGATAGCAAGGATAAACTGTTAAACACGCGCCATAATACTCACGGGGTTAAATATATATTATAACATATCTTTAGGTTAAGGGGAGGTATTTACTTTGTTCCCTAGACCTCCATCAAGCTTAAAATGATACCCCCTTGAGTCCCTTTCAAGATAAATTTGTACATTTTTCGGTAGAAAAATTTCCCGGCCATAGGCCGGTTCCTCTTAAATTACAGGCTCGCTATCGCTCGCCAGGATAAAATCGACACCTGAATGGCACGAAAGGTCTTAATATGGGGTGAAAGTTCTTAAAATCGCTAAATTAATGGGGCGAACGTTTTATAATATCAAAAGCAATGGGGCTAAACATGAGGGAGAAAGGGGTCAAGAAAAAAAAAATCCCTCAAGTGGAGATCTTCCCCTTACAATACATATCCATTGCAACTTTAACAAATGTCGCAACGTGTTATTTGCAGCATAAGCAAAACAATACATATAGACTAATAGATAGATAGATAGATAGATAGATAGATAGATAGATAGATAGTCAGTCCATTATTATATACAGATACAAGTAAAGCTAAATGGAATCATTAAGGGGAGATTTCCACTGGAGGGATTTTTTTCTGGACCCCTTTCTCCGTCATGTTTAGCCCCATTTCTTTTGCGACTTTAAGACATTCGCCCCATTATTTTGGCGATTTTAAGAACTTTCGCTCCCTTTCTGTCAATTTTAAGACCTTTCATGCCATTCAGGTGTCGATTTTTTCCTGGCGAGCGATAGCGAGCCTGTAATTTAAGAGGAACCGGCCTTCGGCCGGGAAATTTTTCTACCGAAAAATTTACAAATTTATCTTGAAAGGAGGTCAAGGGGGGAGTAATTTTAAGCTTGATGGAGGTCTAGGGAACAAACTAAATACCTCCCCTTAACGCATTGTTGATTCATGATTCCTAACGTATATTATTTATGCCTTCTATGCTTCAATGTAATTATCTTTAACAAAATTAATAGATAGATAGATAGATAGATAAAAAGATAGATAGATAAATAAACCGAAATATGGATAGATAGATAGATATATAGATAGATAGATAGATAGATATTGATAGATAGATAGACTGACACAGATAGAGAGATTCAAATATCATGAACGGGGAACGGATCCAAACCATGTTACGGAATATCGGGAGTTTTATAAGTAGGAGAGTCCACAACATTTCCTCCAAGTTTTCCGATCACTGAATTTCTATATGTTACCGAGGATCTGCAGCAAGAAAGGCGGAAATACATGTTATATACGAGGATCTTTGTTATGTTTTATTGTCGGGAAGAATACTGGATGGATATAAACTTTGTATTGGTTTTGAAAATGTAGGAGTCTCTTTTATTTCAGAATTAACGCATAATATTTAATGACATTGAAAAATAACGTATGCTAGTATGGAATAATTGATGTATTACTAACCTAAACTACATAAGAAGGATATTAAATATGCAGCTATTTTACATTATAAATTTACTTATAATTAAAAACTAGTATCTATTATTCAGAAATGATGTAAACATAGTTATAAAATAAAATAAGTTAGTCAAACATATATTTTTAAATCAACATTTTCCTATTGGAAGCAGGAGTCACACTAGCTCTATTTCCGTCAATTTTTACAGCCAATTGTGGTTTGGCATCTTCATAATTGAAATTGTATCAGAAATCAGTCACCGAGCATAATCTACCTTCAGTCTAGTTTCCGATTCCAATGTGAAAGAGCCTCAAACTATTACGGGAAAAACTTGCTCATCGAAAATTGCTGAAAAAAATCGCTCATGTAACACCGCCTTCACTCATTCAAATACTTACGGATTAACCCTTCCAGTGCGGTGACATATTTGTATTAGAATTAGATTATGAGTAAATCCGGTGTCACACTTTTTCTGTCAATTTTTACGGGCAATTGTGATCTGGCAGCTTCAAAATTTAAGCCCTATCAGAATTCAGCTACCTAATCTTATCTAGCTTCAGTCTATTTTCCGATTTTAATGTGAAAGACCCTCCACATACTACGAGAAAAATTCTTGCTCGTGTGACACCGGCTTCGGGGGAGTGACCAGCTTTTTTCTCTTTCTTGGTTGTATCCATTCCAGCCCATCCAGGTGTCAATTTTATCGCTCGCCAGCATTTTATGGAGAAGTCCGGCTTCTACGGAGACAGTTTTCTATCGAAAATTGCACAAATTTAGCCACCTTTCTAACTCATTATATCCAAAATATGGTGGCTCGCTATTACTCGCCAGGTATAAATCGACACCTGGATGTGGATTAACGTCTTAAAACAGTAGGCTGAATGGGGCCGAATGGATACAACCCAGAGAGAAAAAAAAACAAGTCACCCCACTCAAGGTGCGGAAATCTTTTGTGTGCTTCTGGGTGGCTTTTTTCACAATCAGGAGAACTAGATGCCTTGCGCCAAATAAATATCATCTTATGACCTTTACTTTTACGCCTTTGAGGAATATGATGTCTTTTGACAGTATATTCTGGCTATTATTAGATGATTATATTCACATTAGGCATTACATAATATGGAAGTCAGAAGAGAGTTATTGAATTATTCACTAGACATGTATTTCTGCCTTAAAAGCTCACACTTCGGATATTACCCCTTCTTCAATCAACAAGTTTCTGTCTACTAATCCAATAATCCACCCTTTTTTCCACAGACATAATAATATCAGTTAGATGCTTTAATACTCCACATTTCCAATATCAACAAACACATCTACGTCTAAAAGAAATATCACATTTGATCCATAACAAATATGCATTACAATTAATCTCACCACAATTCAATTCTTAATTTTCAATTAAGACATCTCAACCATCTTCTCACAGAGCCGTCGATGGAGGTATAAGATGCTCAATTATTTCACTAACACCATATTTACACATTAATAATACACATTTTTAAAACTACTTCTACTCCAATTAATTTATTATAATCCAACAATTCAACCTTGTTTTTGTACAGAGCCATCTGTGGAGGTGCAGGGTGCCCCAGACATCTACGTGTACAGAGCCAGCATGATCAACCTCACCTGTGTCGTCTATCATGCACCATACCCACCAGAGGCCATTACTTGGTATCATGGCAATCAGGTCAGTATGGACAGGAAATGTGACAATTACATATATAGTATATTGTACATGTACAGGAAGAACACAGGGAAAATCTTTGATTACCATGTGCATCGGCGTGTGTTTCTCTTTGCCTGTTATTTTGAACGAATTAATAGATTTCAATGAAACTTTGTCAGCACTTTCTTTAAGTACTCGGACAGATTTTATTGACTTACAGTTAACATTGAATGACGACCCAGCCATCTAACATCCCTCTCTTCATCACAGTCCTACGGCTTTCCCACAGGCCTAACTCTCCCCCTCAGCCCAAAAACACCTTTATCCTCTTCACAGAACACCATCATCATTTCTTCTCCCACTGCCAACTAACACCCATATTTCTTACAGCCCTACCAGTCTCCTCCACCCCATTAAAAGGGGTCACCAGCTTTTTTTTCTCTTTCTCTCCTTTTCTCTCTTTCTCTGGCTTGTATCCATTCGGCCCTATTCAGCTTACTGTTTTAAGACGTTTATCTCCATCCAGGTGTTGATTTCTTCCTGGCGAGCGATAGCGAGCCAGCATTGTATGGAAAAATCCGGCTTCGCCGGAGACATTTTTCTATTGAAAAATGTACAAATTTAGCTTACTATCAAAACAAAAATATATATATATGCTGGCTCGCTACCGCTCGCCAGGAAAATATTGACACCTGGATGGGGGTAAACGTCTTAACACAGTAGGCTGAATGGGCCCGAATGGATACAAGCCAAAGAGAGACGGAGAGAAAGATAATAAAAAGCGAAGTGGGCTCCCTTTAACAACCTTTTCTTCCCCACAGACCATCAGCTACACCTCCCCTCGGGGCGGTGTGAGTGTGGTGGAGGAGCGGGGAGAGACTACCACTAGCTTCCTCTTGCTACAGAACGCCCGCCCCTCTGACACCGGCACTTTCACCTGCCAACCAGAGGGCATGGAACCAGCCACTGCCAACCTACATGTGCTGAATGGTGGGTGTTGGGAGAAGTGTGGGCAGTGATTTAAGGGTATTAAGGCTGATGAATGGTTGGTAGAGAGTTAAATGGAGTAGTGAAGGGTTGTTAGGAGCTGTAGGAGGGTGGTAAGGGCTTTTTGGGATTGGTAAAGAAGTGATAAAGCTTCCTCAATATGGTAAGAGGAGCACAGAGAGACTACCACCATCTTCCTCCAGTTGAAGGGATTGTTGTTAAAATGGAGGGTGTTCGAAGTGGTAGAGGGTGAAACGAGTGGTACACGGTAGTTATGAATGATACAGGACTAATAGTGCAAATAACCTGTTTACCAGATTGTTAATAGAGCCAGTCATTGACAACCCACATGTGTTGAATAATGGGTGTTGTCAGCAGGGGTTGTTTAGCAAGGAAAAAGGTGTTAAGAATAGTGACGGATTGATAGAAAGTTGGTTGTTCGGAGCTTTGGGATTATTGAGAGTGGTAAAGGACTGTTAAGAGTTGCTAGAAATAGGAATACATATTAAAATTAATAAAGTAAAGTTAGTAACAGTAAGGGACGGTTAGAGTTATGGAAATTAGTTGATATATGGAAATTAGTTGATATATGGAAATTAGTTGATATATGGAAATTAGTTGATATATGGAAATTAGTTGATATATGGAAATTAGTTGATATATGGAAATTAGTTGATATAAGTATTGTAGGGTTAGTAGGGAATTATTTGTTTTCTAGAAGGCTTTTGGTACCAATTAATGGCTTAAAGGACTGGAGGGAGTAGCAAGTGTTTGTGTGTGTGTGTGTGTGAGAGAGAGAGAGAGTGATTGCTCCTGTTTTATGTATGCATCTCTCTCCCGAGTTTGGGGTGTGAGTAAATGTTTGTATGCTAGATGAGGTAAATAAAAAGGAGCTCCAGCTATTGAATGAAGAGACTTGATCAATGAGGACAGTGACGGTGTACACAGATCAATGACTTGGACGATAGTAGTAGTAGTAGTAGTAGTAGTAGATAGCAGTAGGGAAGGTCTTCTGCGCTGGTGGGTGTGACTATTGATGGTTTAGTGGGGAGAATATCCAGTAGAGTCACATCCAAATAATGCCACTATGTCTCTAGCAAAGAACAACAAAGTCCTTAACACGGTTTCACATCCAAGATTAGTTCAGCATTGTCGGGGAATATATAGTATTTTCCCGTGTCCAGAGATAAATACATTAGTGAAGTTGTGATGATAAAAGTAACTTCATAAAACATGACTTTTGAGTGACTGTTTTGGTTGTGGCCGTATAGGGAAATGCCGTGTTTAACTGTAACCGTTTCAACTTATACACTTCATGAAACAAACATTAGAAATAAAGTGCAATTAAACCCTTCAATATAACGTCCTTTCTTTCTATTGCTATGGCTATTATTAGAAAACCCTTCAATATAACGTCCTTTCTTTCTATTGCTATGGCTATTATTAGCATTCACCTTATCGTATTGAATTCACCATTAATGTATTCAACTTAAGTAGGACCTGTGGGAACAACACGATCTATTAAGATGCTTCTTACTCCTATTTGATTCCTAGTCCCTTCATAAGCTGAATAAAATCGTTTAATCATAATGAAGTCACGTTTTTATGGGCATAGAAAAGGTTAAAGGGTACACCATGTTTTACACAATGATTATAACTGGAAGGTAAACAATATGGCAGCTAATGCATAAACCATTTGGCATCATTCTTCCTACAAATGTATCAGATCGACACCGCCAATAGTCCTATTAGTACGCCCCTCCCTAGTTGGCACCCTGCGTCCTGGCGTTGGTTGGGGAGACTAATTCGGTTGATTATTAAGAGAGAGAGCGAGAGAGAGAGAGAGCGCGCGCGTGTAGGAGGGAGGAGAATGATGAGAGGGCGCGATAGAGAAAAATGTGAAAGGGATATTGGAGAGAGAGATAGTGTGAGTGAATGTGTCTGTGTGTGAGAGAGTGAGAGTGAGAGTGAGAGAGAGAGAGAGAGAGAGAGACAGTAAGAGTGAGAGAGGTGAAATAAATGCAAGACACAAGGTAAACAAGCAAACATACAGACAGACAATCGTGCAGGTAGACAAACAATAAGAGACAAGACAAGAGAGAGAGAGAGAGAGAGAGAGAGTGTGAGTGTGTGTGGACCTACATTGTGTGTGCATGCCTATATTGATTAATGTTGTACCCTGTATTTGGGAGCCGAGTGGATTATCAAACCATGTCTCTCTGAGTGTGTTTGTGTGGTACTGTGTGCGTGTGTGTGGGGTGTACTGTGTGTGTGTGTGTGTGTGTGTGTGTGTGTGTGTGTGTGTGTGTGTGTGTGTGTGTGTGTGTGTGTGTGTGTGTGTGTGTGAGAGAGAGAGAGAGAGAGAGGGAGAGTTTGCGTGTCTGTGTGGGCTATTAACCCCTACTGTACCATAGGGTACAGTAATAACAGTTCCCCCCCCCCCCCAGTCCCAAGCAATGTGGCCAACATGGCAAGATAGAACAACGTCCCATATCAAAAGATGGAGGAATACTGGCTCTCGCAGCCTGCAGAGGCTTGGATATAAGATGAGAAGTGTTGCGAACTCTAGAGCAGTGTTCAAATGCTCGTGGTATCAGGCAGTGCGTGATACTGGCAGTTACAAGGTTCATATATTAATGACGACTCCCTAACGTCGCTGGGACTGGGGGAGTGATTTATCTACTGACGGCTCCCTGCCGTCGCTGGGATTGAACGGGTTAACACTAACAATTTGTGTGTTTTGCGTACAGGTGAACACCAACAAGCCATCAGCACCAACTCCAGCTGTGTGTGTGTGCCACGGCTGTCCACCCTGGTCATGGTAGCGGCGGTCATCCTCTTAGCCTCATCCTCATCCTACTGCTGTCATGGAGACTTGTGAAGGACACCCAGGTTCACCCACCAGTCTCCCAGTCTATCTCCAGTCACCCACCAGTCTCCCAGTCAGCCTCCAGTCACCCAAGCAGTCATATTCTAGAGGCGGCTGGTGCTGTGAGGTGCTGCGAAGGGCATACAGTCTCCCAGTCTTCAATCACTCAAGCAGTCTCATATCTCACAGACAGTCTATAATCTTCCAGCCAGTCTCCAGTCACCCAAGCAGCCATCATCCTGCTGCTGGTATAAGTGACTGTGAAGGGTATCCAGTCACGTCCACCAGTTGCCAGTCACACAGTCAATATCAAGTCTCCTGGTCAATCTTCAGTGTCTTTGTGGTACTGGTCAACTATACTCGGTTTCATTTCATCTGACGGTAAATTTAATCCCTTAGCAGCTAATTTATCGATACGTAATGGACAAATATGAAACCACTATGTCTCTGCATCATATTAAGACCAAGCTTCTCTAGTTAGCACCACATTTCACTACAAAATCTTCAAAATAACTGAGAAATCTTGATGGGAACTTTGCAAATTACCGTCAGTTGAAAAGAAACTGTACAGTATAGTCTCTCCATGGTAACAGTGACCCAATCTCCATTCTTTAAGTGGCACCAGTCATATAATCATTCCAAGAAAAGTCAGAGAAAAAAAATGAAATGCCAAGAAAAGTGTATGAAGGAGACAAAAGGCGATTTGCCTGTAACGAGTGTCTCCCCAAAGCCAAAATAGTGACAGAGAGCCAAATTCAAGGGACGTTGGGGTCAAAATGCCTGAACATACGAGGTTTATAGCAGTCTAAGTTATAGGATGAAGGAAATATTAACTGAGGGGGAGAGTTCCAGAGTTCACTGGTTGAGTAGAAGAAACAATGAGAACATTTGGTAATTGTTGGGTTGGAGAGCTTTAACTGAGGGGGAGAGTTCCAGAGTTCACTGGTTGAGTAGAAGAAACAATGAGAAAATTTGCTAATTCTTGGGTGGGAGAGCTGGACAGAGTAGGAGGGAGACTGTTGAAAGGTGGGTGTTCCGCACTCGCCACAAGGAAAGGGGGTATGCACTGACAGATTTGTTATTCATAGTACCTGTCTGTTCTAAGGACTAATACCTCGTGAAGCTTTTATAACAACAGTGATTTCCCGTCGAGCAGTCCATCATTCTCTTGTAACCCTGTCATTCTCAAAGCGGACATTGGTACACTTACAGTAGATACCATACTCTCTAGAATTGGTGGACCCCCTTTGTTTTTATTTGTGTTTATAACTATTTGGACTTATGTTTGGATACAAATGGCTTTCCATAAATAGTATATATTGTTTTGTAACTGATGTATAGAAAATTACATCAATAAATTCGTTTCCACAATTAAAGATAGGTGAATCCACGAATATGTATGAGTGGGCTAGAGACTAAGGCATCGGAGTGTACCAATAAGTGTTCCCAAGGTAAACGCTTGATTTTTAAGCTGCCTGATATTTTTCAAGGCGTCAGTCGGATATTTCAAGGTGTGTGTCAGGTCTCCATGGTGCTAATTTAGTCCGAAAGGCGACGGTCACCCACTTAAGGAGGGCCACCTGCTTTTTGTTCTCCTTTATTCTCTTTCTCTGGCTTGTATCCATTCGGCCCCATTCAGCCAACTGTTTTAAGATGTTTATACCCATCCAGGTGTTGATTTCTTCCTGGCGAGCAATAGCGAGCCAGCATTGTATGAAGAAATCCGGCTTCGCCGGAAACCTTTTTCTATCGAGAAATGTACAAATTTAGCCTGCTGTCAAAAACATTTGTTTAAATATGCTGGCTCGCGGTCGACACCTGGATGGGGATAAACGTCTTAAAACAGTAGGCTGAATGGGGCCGAATGGATACAACCCAGAGAAAGAGAGAAAAGGAGAGAAAGAAAGCCGGTGACCCCCCTTAAATAATTCTTTCCCTTCGCAGCGCCTGATACCGAACGATTACTGTGGGAATGAGTGTTGTTTACAGAGGGTAGAAGAATTACCATGCCCATTTCTAAAGCTAACGATATTTTCCAAGCTATTTCGTCCATTACGTCGCTGGGAAGGGAAAGCTATGTTTAACCCTTCGAAGATTGTGACGAATTTTTATATTCTATTTCTGGCTATCATAAGACGATTATACAGTTTAAGAAGCATCTGTGGGAATTTTAAGGGTAAAGACTATCTCAATTAACCCTCTGATTTCCATATACCCTTCTTAATCTGAATAATATCGTCTAATAGCCGGCAAACAGAAAAACAAAATGCGTATTAGATCATGATCATGAGTTAAGAATGCCACCCTAAAGGCGGTGTCACACGAGCTATTTTTCCGTCAATTTCTACGAGCAATTCTAGTCTGGCAGGCTTAAAATTTCAGGTATATCAGAAATCTGCCACCTAACATAATCTACCCTCAGTCTAGTTTCCGATCCCAATGTGAACAAGCCTCAACATATCATGAGACAAAAGTTGCTCATCGAAAATTACCGGAAAAAGCGTTCGTGTGACACTGGTTTAAATACCCGTGTGAGGAAGATAAACTGACCCCCCCCCCCCCTCCCCAGAGCTGAACAGAAACAGTTTGTTCTACTCCTCAGCCAGGAACAACACTCCCATTCAGATCTCTGAAGGTTCTGAAGATCCCTTGCCAGTCCACAGTATCTTTCAAGGAGGCAGCAAGGTCGTTAAAGGGAGGTTTTTAGTCTGCTCCCTAGACCCCCATAAGCTTAAACATATACCCCCCCCCCCCCCAAGACCTCCTTCTAGATTAATTTCTACATTTATCGGTAGAAAATGCTTCCTCCTAAATTACAAGCTCGCTGTCACCCACCAGGACATAATTGACACCTAAAAGGCACGAAAGGTCTTACAATTGACAACAATAATGGGGGCAAAAGGTCTTAAAATCGCTAAACCAATGGGGGACGAACGACTTAAAATCTCAAAACTGATGGAGCTAAACACGAGGGAGAAGGGGGTCCAGATAAAGAACAACTATCTCCCCTCAAAGGTGATAGATATCCCTGTCTGCTTATCAGTTTAATTCATTTGGGTGCCAGTAAGTCCTCTATGATCCTAAAAACAGACGTGAACAGTACCACTTACAAACAATCCTCCCCTTAACCCCTTCATTACCGGTGACGTCCTTTTCAATATATTCTGGCAACTCTTAGATTGAATATAAACACCATGGGAGGAGGAGCACTGTATTGACAACGTTTCGCATATAGCTTCATCAGGTCAATGACATACACCCCTACACTGTTCAAAGTGTATTTTTATCAACTCTTAGATTATCTTATTCAGTTTAGGAAGGACCTCTAACAATTAAAAAAGGCTATAGACTATCTCATGTGATCCTTTTATTTTGATATCAAAGTTGAAGACGAAGTTTTTAATAGTGTGTACTTTTTTATTCATAGGGTTATTGTACGTCGCTACCGGTGGCTAGTAGGTCAATCACTCATGTAGAATAATATAAACAAATTGATACCTCTTACCCCTTTGAGGATTATCACGCGTTTTGACGGTATATTCTGGCTATCATTAGACGATTTTACACAGCATTGGAAGGTCCTATAGGAATCAAACGGGTAAATGATATCTCAATGAACCCTCTGACTTCTATAATTCCCTCCTGAGCTGATTAATATCGTCTACTGATAGCCATAATAAACTGTTAAAATGCGTCATAATCCTCGAGGGGTTAAATAAGTATTCCATCAATATATCGTTACTTAAGGAAGGAAATGATTATTCCATTATACACGCGTAAAGTAATTACCTACACATCTCTTTAGCTAAACGGCAATTATACCTAATTATATTTATCATAAAACAGCCACGCATTACAGCATACGAGAGATTAGGTTATTAATTATTATAGATATCCATAAAACCAGATGAGAGATAAAAAAAAATCACAATACGAATACGAATATTTTACTGTTTTCGTAGCGCAATGGAAAAATGCACTGAATTTCGGTGTGAGCATCCTAGGTTCGAATCCCTTGACTGCCACATGTATTTGTTGATTTAATTAATTGAGTTTAGATTTACGTCGGTTGGTGGAGGGAACATAATCACTAAGTTCTCTGCTATGAATGTAAAAACAAAAACAAATATATATTTCCACGAACATATTTATAACACGAAGCGTAGTCCATAAAAGTCAGAAATAAACATACATATATTTAAACTATAAATATATTTGAAAACAATCCATTAATTACCTCAATATGAAAACAATTAATTTACCTCTACTTGTAAACAATCCATTATATTAGAATCCTTCTCCCCTTGTAAAATTCTCCTACTGAACGAAACCGAGAAAGGGGCGAGGGAACGCAAAAGTGGTCCCGGAACCTAAGAATTGGAACCTTAACGGTTTCTGTTCGGGCTCTGTATCGAGTCGGCCACCCCCAGCAATAGGGTATGGGCCTGAGTGTATACTGTACATACATACATTAAAGAATCAATTATTTCCTCCATTTATAAACAATCCATTATTTACCGCCATATGAAAACAATCCATTAATTACCTCTATATGAAAACAATAATGTTCCTCTATTTGTAAACAATCCATTAATTTCCTCCACTTATAAACAATCCACTATTTACCTCTATTTAAAAACAATTAATTATTTACGTCTATTTAAAAACAATCCATTATTTACCCCTATTTAAAAACAATCCACTATTTACCTCTATTTAAAAACAATCCATTAGTTACCTCCAGCATTGGGATTGAACATAGAAAACTGCCGTGTAAACAAAATCAACGTCACCGCATAAACTTTACTAATCAGAAACAAATATCCCGCAATCAGGCCCACAAACGCCGAGCTAAACTGGCGGGCGATATGGCGCAGATTATTCGGGAATTAGGGGCCGGAAAAAAAGTTGGCTATCGTTAATCTCTCGTCGATATTTATGTTTTGAGCGACCCTATTGGAAAAATCCACCCACACGCGAACGCCACTATTTACATCGCGATTCGCATGTAAAAAAAAAAAAAAAAAAAATCCTATGGCTATGAAAATTTATGCCGAACATTAGGATGAAAATGAACGGTGGCCTGGGGAAAATTAATCCGGAATTTGGCTTGCGATAAAAATGAATTGTTCCGGTAACAACAAACAATGCAACTTTTTTTTTTATGCCAGGAATAATTAATAGTGCGGCTGGTGTCAATGATCTAAAACACTGGACGTCAATAATATCTCAGTTCTGGAATCAACCTGTAACTGTTAAAAACTCAAAACAACATCTATTTATAATATATCTCTCAGTTTTCGAATTAACCTATAACTATTATAAACTCAAAACTATTTATTTATAACATAATCTCTCAGTTCTCGAAATAACCTATAACTAATAAAAACTCAAAACAATATTAATAATATAATCTCTCAGTTCTCGAAATAGCCTATAACTAATAAACACTCAAAACAAAAAAACATTAATAATACAACGTACTCACAGTTTAGCCACCTATTGGGTACTTCACATACCTGACAAATGAGACAATGCATTATTAAAGTCATCAACTCAACAATAACGTGCATAGGTAATAAAGTGCATATGCTTATACTTCCAACATTAAACTATCTGCTATGAAAGCATTCACGAATACATACACACCTGTTTTTAATCCCTTCATTGCCGGTGACGTCCTTCTTGTTATATTCTGGCAACTATTAGATGATTTCATTCAGCTTAAGGGGAGATTTCCACTTGAGGGATTTTTTTCTTGACTCCTTTCTCCCTCATGTTTAGCTTCATTGTTTTTCTAATTTTAAGACGTTTGCCCCATTATTTTGACGATTTTAAGAACTTTCAACCCATTTCTGTCAATTTTAAGACCTTTCGTGCCATTTAGGTGTCGATTTTATCCTGGCGAGCGATAGAGAGCCTGTAATTTAAGAGGAACCGGCTTTCAGCCGGGAAATTTTTCTACCGAAAAATGTTCAACTTTATCTTGAAAGGGGCTCAAGGAGGTGTAATCTTAAGCTTGAAGGATATCTAGGGACAAAACTAGAAACCCCCCCTTAAGAAGGACGTCCACCAATTAAAAGGCACAGACCCGCTCCATTAATCCTTTTAGCTACTATTAATCCTTCCTAGGCTTCATAAAGTCGTTTAAATGCAGCTGATATAAACACAAAAAGACGTCACCGGTACCACTAATATCAAAACGATACACCTTTGACTTAGAGAGATCCTTCCTAAGCTGAATAAGATTGCATGACAGTAGGCAAAGCAAAGACGGATAAGTAAATGACAAGTTGAGAGAATGAATTTAAGCACCATTTGACAAGGAAAACTTTATTATAATTCAATTTTGCTTACCCTTTCTAAAGATTATATCCAAGATCCAAGGCTGAGTTCACTCAATTAATGTTTTTTTTTTTAGCTCCACTAAGACTAAATATATAATGTATATATTTTATCAGGTAGATATCACATTTACTACTCTTGTACTATAGGTGCCATAATAACTATTAAATAATTCATGGTAATATATATATATATATATATATATATATATATATATATATATATATATATATATATATATATATATTGAGTATATATCACAAATACACGTGAGCCAGTAAATGTTTCTAATCTCTCAGTGGGGTTCGAACCGCCGACCGTCAGGAATAGTGTAGTTGATTAAAGCGTCGGCTATCGTCCTGACGGTCGGCGGTTCGAACCCCACTGAGAGATTAGAAACATATATATTCTGTTCATATTTATCTTATCAGTATAGCCATCGAATACCGGTACTGTTAAGAACATTTTGTTAGCTTTTAGCTTAAATGTTACATGATTAGTGATACATTTTAACTCATAATTAAGGAAGATCATTCTAAAGTACGCATCCTGATAAAGCCCTAAGCTAACAATAAAGTGCTCCTCCTCAAATGGTGCTTCAAGTTGAACAGAGAAGTGCTATATCATCGACCCAGAGAGACATTGTTCGTAGACTGAATGAAAGCGTTTGATGGAAAGATTACCATTGTTACGTTAATATCATGTTCGGGTTATTCAAAACTAGAGTATTTTTTTTCTCCAGTTGAGGGTAAATCGCCATGTTACTATCTTGGTTACTCAGCTATAACGTAGAATTTGTAGCGAAATATGTTGTTAAATAGGAGCACTTGGCATTAATACGACATAGAGACATGGTAGTTTCATATTTGTCCATTCATTATCGAGAAATCAGCTGCTAAGGAATGCAATTTACTATCAGCTGGAAAAAAATAAACTATAGTCACCTTTTGATTTTACCCTTTCAACACGATGACGTAATATTATTTTAGTTAATATTAAACAATCTTCTTTAGCTTATAATCTACCTCTATACCTTGAAAGGGGTTAATACTATCTCATAACCTATCTGAATAACATAGGTCCTTTTAAACGGCAAACATTCGTCTAATATCAGCCACAATAAATGGTTAAAAAGGCGTTATCGTACTGAAGGGGCTAAATATCCATGCAATTTAAGCTATCTAAACCAATATATATTAAATCTAAGAACCAAATTTATGTAAAAGATCACCGAATGTTTCCGGATAGAGCCCAAAAGTGACTTCAAGCTAATGATATATACGAACAACAAGTGAAAACAAAATGAAGAAAATGTGAATAATATGGCGGAAAACGTAAGCAACTTGATATAATACGTGAATAGTATAGCTTGAAACACGCGAATGAAAGAAAGAACATGAGGATAACGAGGAATACAATCGTGAATAACATGGTTGGAGAAACGTGAATAAAACATAAATACTATGAAAACACAGGAATACCGTGAATAACAAGGACAAAAAAGGCGAGAATACCATAGAAGAAAATGTGAATAGAACGAAGAGAAAACGAGAATAACAAGGAGAGAGAAAACGTGAACATTATGGCGAGACTGACAAAGAAAAGAATAATTTCCAATTTATCAATACTTCAATGACTTGTATATCTTCTACTCTCCTCACCCTCCTCTCCCTCTCCTCATTCCTTTCTCCTCCTGCCAGCCTTTTTATCAGTGTTGTGGATGACGAAACCGAATCAGTTGCCAAGTTTTGTATAACATTGAGAATATTAAATAAAATATAATTAAATTGATCAAAATATACATGTAGGCCTACCTACTTATAACTTACATAATATCAAAACAGGCACAGCATATACTAAATATTTATACTTATATCCATTTACACTCACAAATACACAGTCCTTCAGCCACATCGTTCCCAGAATATCAGAGTTTGTCGAGAAGGGTAAATTTATAATAATACATCTAAGTGTTGTATTTTTACGTATACAACAACAATTCAGGAACGATTTATACCTACACAAAACTACATCAAAGTGACAAAATATAAAAATCATAAATAAATACATAACACACTTGGCACCCAGTTCTGTTTCCCCGTCTACAAACCGAACGAATAACCCAACAAAAGGAGATTGCATTATGTCTTGGTGTTTCTCAGTGCTGTGTATCGTAACTCTTTATTTCTTTATTATTTCCCCGTTTTCTTTATCGGCTATCGTTCCTTTGTGACGTGTTAAGGGGAGATGGGCTGGTTTCCTGGACCACTTTCTCCCTCGTGTTTAGCCCCATTAGTTGTGTGACTCGGCTCATTAGTTTGGCGATTTTTACACCTTTCTCTCCATGTCGTTGTCAATTTAAAGACCTTTCGTGTCAAATACCTGTAGATTTTTTCCTGGCGAGCGATAACGAGCCTGTAATTTTAAGAGGAACCGGCCTTCGGCCGGGAAATTTTTCTACCGAAAAATGTAAAAATTTATCTTGAAGGGTGGTCTAGGTTTTTTTTTGCTAAGCTTCATGGAGGTATAGCGAAGAAACTAAACAAATATATTGATCTATCTATCTATCTATTTACTCAGGCCCAATTCCCCATTTTTTTTTTTTTTTTTTTTTTTTTTTTTTTTGTATTAATAACTGAATATATAGACCATAAAACCAGCCCATCTCCCGTTAAGTTGTAAGGTAAACTAGACTAACTCTATTCCCTCTCCTTCACTTTGGGTGCTTATAAGAGCGGCGTCGAAAATACATAGGAAATAATGATGTTGAATGGCGATATAATAAGGTGTGTTGTTAATTCCTTCTGTACCGGCGACGTCTCTTATATTCTATTCTAGCTATATTTCGACGAGTTTGTGCAGCTTGAGAAGGATCTGTGGTAGTAAAAAGGGTTAAGTGAGCTAGTTCGAATCCTTTTAATTGCTATAGGCCCTTTTAAAACTGACTAAAATCGTCTAATAGTAGCCAGAATAAACATAAAAGGGCGGCACCGGTTCTGCAAGGGTTAACATTAAATATTGAGATTATCAGACAATAAGGTATATAAATGCAGGATAAAGGAGAAAGATAAAGTTTATTATAAGGTGGGACATGTTTTTCGATACGGCTCTTTTAGAGAGTACAAGACTGCTTCATTAGTATCCAATTAGAGTTCTGAATATTGAAAACACATACACACACAAACAAATGAACACAAATTACACTTACGCATGAGAACACCAACACAATAATTATTAATAAACAAAAACATGCAAACAAACCAGGCAGATTGCGCTCTTTACAATACAATCTGGAAAATAAGGCAAACATGATTAATACATTGGATATTCTAAAAATGCCATTAAACTAAAGCGGGAGGAATTTCAAAGCGTATAATTATCATCTGCGTACATAATGTTATCGTACCGTATAGAAACAGTCTTGTACTCTTGTGTGTGTGCATGTGCGTATTCTGAAGCATGTGCGTATGAAAGTGCAATTCCCATGAGCGTGGCTTACGTGTGCGTATGAATGTACGGCAGATTGTACCGTGCACGACAAACCTACTTACGGTCATGGTCTGTGTACGGCTGACTGTATAGTACGGCAAATTTACATGTAGGTATTTGCGTGGCTGTTTTTGTGTGTGTGTACGTATGATGAAGCGTGTTTATATGTCTATGTACGCATATGAACCCAGTTGTGTGTGCGTATGAGTGTATGTGCGTACGTGTGAGATATGCGCTTGCCTCCTGTACATTGTGTAAATATGTATTATATATTTGTATATGAAACGACAGTAATAAAGGAACATTGTCAGGTCTATGTTGTTTTATTACCTCTACTTGATAACCTATGAATACAGTTTCTATTATCCACACAGGTTTTTATAATTATTTGAACTTACTAAACCAGTGTAACATTATTTCCTTCCTGCGTTAAATATTTGTCCCATGTTGCCAACGCTAATACTATTAATCTAAGATGAAATAATTGACCTCATTGAGGATTTTGACGCGCTTCAATAGTGTTTTTCTGGCCATCATTGTACGATCATAATCAGCTTTGAAAGGCTCACTGGGAAGAAAAAGGTTAACATATAATATATTATACTGTATAAAATATCAATTAACTCTCTGACTTCCAAAATTCCTCATACGCTGAATACAATCGTCTAATATTAATATAAAGAAGTGCGTCGTTCAAAGTAAACACCCTCAACTGAATATGTTACTGTACCGGCGACGTCTTTTTAACTTCATGCTGGCAACTATTAGACAATTTCATTCAGCTTAGGGAGGATATCTAGCAAAAATAAGGCTTCAAACTATTTCAACCAACCCTTTTAACTCCCACAGATCCTGCCTAAGCAGCATAATATCGTCTAAACATAGCTAGAATAAAGTATAACGCACGTCGCTGGTACTGAAAGGGTTAAGTGAGAAATGGTCAGTTGCTATACCAGGTGCCCCTAGATTTGATATTCCTCTCTGACTGACCCATAATAACAAGAAACATCAATGAAGCATCAACATTATCGAGTATGTCCCTTCACACTAGGTGACTAGAATATGGTAGTGATGATCGGTTGCCTGCAAACTACAGAAGAACAGCTAACCACTTAAGATGATTACAGTAATCCTAGCAAGTTCCATCCATAAAATGAGCCAGGCTATCGACGACGAGGCACCGCAAGCACCCGATACCTGTCACCCGGAGACCACGGGATGTACAGTAAGTTACCAACAGGATATATCTGGCCACAACCTACCCTATTAGTTTAACCCTCTTCCCCTTTTGCCATCTCCTTCTCCGATACCGTTAGTACATTTTCTAAGGCTATCCCTCCTGATCTTACAATACAAGAATGTTATCAATTAAAATTGTATTTTTGTTTATCGAGAAACTTGCATAATTACCTGTACCCGCATCGTTTACAACATCATCTTATTCTTAGCAATATCTTTCAAGTTATTCCATTTCAGTTACTTTGCTGAATTCCTATTTGAGTGTTACAAGTAGTCACTAATCGAGCTCCTTACAGAATCATTAAGTCACATATTCTTACAGTTTGTGGTCCTGACATTTGCTAAAAGTACAAAAGGTTTGTTTACTCTAGAACTTAAAGTACTTGTAACTCATTTCTAGGGGGTCAGGGTCATGCATTTGCTAGGGTCCTCTAGTCACCGTATTTGTGTAAAGGGAAACAGAAGTAGGTTGGGCAAAAGACACAATTTTATGACAAATTATTTGTCTCTTTTGTATACTGTAATGTTAAAGGAAGAGTTCCTGTCCTGTCCAGGAGACAGGATGAGGAAAAAGTCACCACAGGCAAGAAGACAATGGAGATCGAGATGAGATGAGTTGAGAGAGACACATTGGAATATATATCTTGAGGATTGGCCTAGCACGGGGTTGGGAGCCCCGTGGATATAAAAGAAGGGATATTGGTCAGACAAATTCAAGCTCAAAAGGATGGACAATATTGATTGAACAAATCCCCCATCATATGAATGTAGAATAATGCCAAACAACTCCAGTCTCTTAAGCCGGTATCACACTTAAGCTTTTATAGTCAACATTCAATGATCAACATTTTTCTGGCAACATTTCTGGAATATGTTGCACTGGTATCGGAAACTAGACTGACTGATGATAATTTAATTTAGGTGACCGAAATGTTTTAAATGTTAACCTCATAAGCTGCCAGACCAGTGTTGAGGAAAAAATTTGACGGGAAAAGTGGTCATGTGATACCAGCTTTAATAATGAAGTTGTGGGTAACATTGGTCGAAGGCGCTCAGACTGCTCGTTCAGAGAAACACAGAGAGAGTGATCTGGAACCTGGAACCGCCACCTGCTGCCCACACAAAGGGTTATCTTGAGCCCTCCTGTACCATATATCATATTTATGTTATTTTGAACCCTTTGAAGATTTTTACAAAGTTGTATCAGTTTATTCCGGCTATAATTATACGATTTTACTTAGATTAGAAAGGGTATGTGGGCGTCAGAAGTATAGTTAAGTTGGTTTTGACCCGTTAGATTTGTAGATAAACTTCCTAAACTGCATGAAATCCTCAAATGATAGCTGAATAAGATAATGAAACACGTCCTCGTATACCGAAAAAGATAATGTGCCTTTTCTTTGTTATATGTATTTCTTTTGTTAAGGAGGTACAATAACCTTATTAAAAGAACTGTTCTGTCTTTCGAAATTAAGCGTACCTCCAGTCCTATACAGACAGGACCCTTTAAGCATCTTTACTTTATATATAAAAATATACAATAATATTCAAATAAAGAAAGAAACTATAAATATTGATATACATTCTACAAAAACGTATATAGCATCGGCAAAGGAAAGTTGCCATAAACACCTTGGCAACAAAATATATAAACAACCAATGCAACCCAATCATTGCATCAATATTCTAGTATATACGACAAAACCAGCTGCTTAAGTTGTCCAATAAACATTCAACTTTCCTTGCCTCTCCAGTATGGACAACCTATTCGTTGCTAACAGTTGGATAATACAGTGGGAGCTAATTTATTACCAAAACTACTTTGAACAAATAGAAGATAGGTCTCTGATAATATACTTAAATGTACTGTACTTAGAAGAGGGATTTTTTTTTAGATTTAACAGAAATAACGTAAAAATAGGAAGATATTACAGAAAAGTCAAAGTAAATGCAAAACAAAGACGATAGGGCAATAAATAATAATAATGATGAAGTAGGCTTGAAGAAAAACACAAATTATGAAGAAAGGTGCTGGTTACAATAAATAACGAGTCATAATATATACTATACAGTGTATATATATATATATATACAGTATAGTATAAATACGAACAAAATAAAATAGAGGTAGAAGATAATGTGGATAAGACGGCGAGTGAGGAGCGGGTAAAAAAAAAAGAGAGAGAGAGAGAGAGAGAGAGAGAGAGAGAGAGAGAGAGAGAGAGAGAGAGAGAGAGAGAGAGAGAGAGAGAGAGAGAGAGAGAGAGAGAGAGAGAGCTACATAGAGCTACATAGATACACAGACCACACAGACCTCAAGGTCCTTAGAGAGAGAGAGAGAGAGAGAGAGAGAGAGAGAGAGAGAGAGAGAGACAGAGACAGAGACAGAGAGAGAGAGAGAGAGAGGAGAGAGAGAGAGAGAGAGAGAGAGAGAGAGAGAGAGAGAGAGGGGGGGGGGGGGGGCCCAGAAGCAGAATAAAAGAAAACTATGATTGAGAGTGGGAATCTTGTTGGAGTTTGTGTGCGGTGATGGCCGTGTTATGAGGGACATAAAGCAGATAAACGCCTCGCCTCTGCCGAACGTGTGAGAGAAGGTGTGTGTGTGTGTGTGTGTGTGGGGGGGGGGGGGGGGAGACAAAGGAAGGAACCGTGTAGGATATTGTAGGATACTCTCTTGTATTCCACTTTAGTTTGCACATTTTTATTCTATCAATCATATTATTCTTTAAAATAATTGTCACTGCCAAACAAAAAAATCGGCTTCAGAGAAATCTATATGATTGAAGTGTAGCAAGCGTTCCAAAGCAACAATCACCTCCGTCAAGAATTTCCATCCTCCAGGCCACTCGCAGTTATTAAAGCTGTGTTGTACAGTACTTGTAAATTATGGCATAGAAAACACACATTTCTTTTAAAAGCCCTGTTATGGTTGTGATGGTTTAACTAACGGTATTATGTTGCCAATAATGTGACCTGTCCACTGACCGTAAAATAATGCAATATGTTTAACAGTGTTCATAACTTCGAGTGATAAGTGGATGTAGTGGCCTGTTCCCCTTGTGCCCCAGCGCAGAAACCACCACAACAATATTGGCCGACACTTTCCCATGAAAAGGTTAGTGGAACTCTGCTTATAAAAGTGAGTGAGTAATGGGTCTTCCGAATTTACCTATAATGTAAGAATGACGAAAGAGAATGGCTTCCATCAATAAATAATAACCCAATATCAAGGGGCGAAGATATCAGAAAGGTTAAACTGTAGCACGCTCAGAGAGTGCAGATTATCTTACGTTAATCATTACTTCAAATATATGAAACCAAATGCATTCCGTAGAGCGCATACAATGAACACAATAATCACTGTGCATTATATATTGTTCAGAAAGGCATTATTATCATATTGTAATCCTTTCATCCTAGCACAAAGAAAAGTTTTAGGATCAGTTAAGAAGATGGACGACCAATAAGAAATGTAGCGCAACAGAATTGCCATGACTGTGATAAACACCGAACGTATGATGTAACACTTGACTGTGAAATCAAACACAATAGTGTTATCAGGATTACCTATTTACATGATCAAAATTATTTCAGGCATGTATGCTAAAATATTTTATGTTGCTGATATATTGTGTTTAGCTAGAAAGTATGCTGCGATCGCTCAGGTACTTCGTACTTTCATGCTTAACAGATTATATCAGCAACAAATCTTTACATACATGGCTGAAATAATCAGTACACCAACTAAAAAGGTGAGGTCCAAGAAAAGAGCCCTGAAGTAATCCAAGGAGTCTCTGCACCCATAGTCAACCACCATGAAAACTGGCTCCCCAAAAGGCAACCATGGGTCACTGCCACAAGCGGATCCATAGCACCATAGAGCATGGAGGAAGCCATGAGAGAAGCAGCAGGTATTTATCCACGAAAATAACAATTGAAGCTGAGTAAGAGTGCCCCAAAGTACCTCAAAGAGTCACCAGCCAAAGGCAGAAGACGAATATAGATATAGCATGGAGGAAGCCATAGGAGAGGACGGAGGGTCACAGTAACTGGAAACAACAAATCAAAGCTGATAAAAAGTGCCCCATATTTTATCCAAAGAATCACCAGAATAAAGATGATCACACAACGAATAAGATGCATCTGGATAGCACGAAGGACATCATGAAAGAGACATGGTATCAGCATCGACTTCCATATCCCCATTCTATCTACACAGTTATGGTGCACTATGGCAGTAAACCAAGTTTTTGGACTGACTTTACATGTTTTTTTTAATTTCTCATACAGGCTCATACATGCATACATATTGTACTTGTGAATGCACGCACACACAGCCACCAACATCAATGAGCGCAAGTAAATGCATCACCCTCCAAAATCTCTCTCACTCACTCACTCTCTCTCTCACACACACACACACACACACACACACACACACACACACACACACACACACACACACACACACACACACACACACACACACACACACCTCAAGTACACTCCACACACACACACACACACACACACACACACACACACACACACACACACACACCACACACACACACACACACACACACACACACACACACACACACACACACACACACACACACACACACACACACACACACACACTCAACAAGCAGTCACCGCACCAACTTCTCTCATCGCCCAGTGCCGCTCCCCATAAATCCACCTTATATGGCTGCCCCCCTGATCACATAATCCCTTGAATCTCGCCCCCCCCCCCCCTTCCCCTCCACCCACCCCCTTAACCCCATTATTCCACCTCATTGCCTCGCGTTCAAAGTCTGAACAAGATTTAATTTTTGTTTTCTTTCTTCATGGACTCCTTCGGGATAAGGTATAGTTCTGTTTATTTTCCACTGGTTGGCATTAAGGATTTTGGTACACCCATCTTATGCGTGGTTGACCCGATTAACCATTTGGAGATTATGACGCATTTTGACAGCTTATTCTGGCTATCATCAGACGACTTTATGCAGTTTAGGAAAGACCTGTGGGAATTTTAAGGGTAAAGACTATGTCAATTAACCCTCTGACTCCCAAACACCCTTCTTCATCTCAATAATATCGTCTATTAACAGCCAGAAAAACCTAAATTAAACGCGTAATCGGATCTTGAAAGTATTAAGGCCGGTATCACAGAAGAGCTTTATCCATCACCTGTTATCCACAACACTGATCTGGGAACATAGGGGAAACAGTTTCTTAATAATTTTGTCACCTAAATAACTCTACTTTAAATATATATAGTTTTCGATACCAGTATGTCCATTATATATATATATATATATATAATAATAATAATATAAATAATTCTGGGTAATTATATTGCGCCCGTATCTCCTCCTTCGAGGATTCACAAGCGCTTGCCCGTCTTTAATCAACCAGAGACAATTACCCATCTCCCTTGCTCATGGTGAGATGCTAACCGCCGGCTATATCCCAGAAACACTGTTCAATATGAGCGGGGATTGAACGCGAGACGGCAAGATGGGATACACACACATTCTCTGTATCACACACTTTCTCTTTCACACGCACATTCTCTCTCTCTCTCTCTCTCTCTCTCTCTCTCTCTCTCTCTCTCTCTCTCTCTCTCTCTCTCTCTCTCCCCTCTCTCTCTATCGTCTCTCCTCTCTCTCTTCTCCCCCTCTCATCATCTCGTCTCGTCTCCTCTCCGTCTCCTAGCTCTCGTCTCTCTCATCTACCTCTCTCGATCTCTCTCTCTCTCTCGCATCCTCTCTTCGATCCCTCTCTCGTCTCTCTCTCTCTCTCTGCTCTCCCTCTCCTCCGACATACAGTAGCTCGTCCCCTCTATCTCTCCTCTCTCGGCTCCTCTCCAATCAAGACTCTCTCTCTCTCTCTCTCTCATCTACTCAGAGCTCCACCTCTAAGATTCTCGTCTCTCCAACTCCGATCTCCTCTCTCTCTATCTCCCCCCGTCACTCTCCATCTCCTCCGTCGTCCTCTCTCGTCTCTCTCACTCTCTCTCATCCGTCTCCGTCCATCTCACACTGCTCCCGTCTCTCTCTTGCTCGTCTCTCTCCTAGCATACGTCCTCCTCTCTCTCTCTCTCCGTCTCGCTCTCATTCATCTCTCTTCTCTCTTCTGCTCTCTCTCTCTCTCCTCTCGTGCTCTCATCCCTCCCGACTAAGCCCAGCTCTCTCTCTCTCATCGTCCATCTCTAATCAATTCCTCACTCCTCATGCCCTCTTCTCTCTCTCTTCGTCGCGGGCTACCTCTCTCCCCTCTCGCTCGCTTCGCTCGCTCGCACTCTCTTCCTCGCTCCTCGCATCGCCGCTCAGCTCTCTCATCTCTCATAAGTTTACCCTCACGCTCTCTCTGTTGTAGCTGCTGCCTCACACCCTCCCTGTCCATGCCATCTCCCCTCCCATTTTTAAAGCTCATCGCACGATTCAACGAATTGCTGGACGGGCACAAAGGCTTTTTAAGACTCGGCTCGGAAACTGTACTACTCGCTCGAAGATAAGTAACGAGGTCACATGTCCATATTTATACTCTACTCTACTAAAAAAATGTAAGGCTCTATCATATTCTATCTGCATTATACTATACTACTAAAAATATATATATATATATATATATATATATATATATATATATATATACTAGTGATAGTAATTAAAACAAAACTATTAATTATTAGTATTATTTATAGATACAAAATAATCAATTAAACACCGTAGTGTTATGAAATTTAACTAAGGGCTCACAATGTCTGAAACGTCGAGTAATTATAATTTTACACCTAGACTAATTATAGACATAATGTTGTATGTTCCTGCTTACGCTAGGATCCGCTTGACCACGGCGTTCACGTTCGGGTCATTGCAATATTGGAGCCTATGGTGGGTAGCTCAGGTGATTTATGCAGCCTGGTACACTGTTGATGCTGCGTATTATCCATGTTACCAGTTTATGTCCTCCAAAGGGGCCTAACATATGTCCACTAAGTCCAGGTTCCTATTTACTGCTAGGTGAACAGAGGCATAGGGTGGCAAGAGACTGTATATCCGCATCACGCTGCCCGGGAATCGAACCTGGGTCCTTTCGATAGCGAGTCGAACGCAAAACCATTGCACCACAGGTAACCCTAAGGAACTAGTAACTTCGAGATTATTTTGCAATCTTGTAGTGGAGTATTCTAAAGGTGAGCGAAATTTCATGAAAGTTTAATTCCGATACTGCTAGGCCAGGGACCGGATACTCAATGATGCCATTAGTTAAGGCGAGGTGAGAGCCATAACAAACCAATGAACTAATAGTTTATCCCTTTCAAACGACGTCATAGCTTTCTCATAATAAGGAAAGCTATAATACCCAGTTGTGACTTGCTTTGGAATATTAATGGCACTAGACTAACTATATCAGCATTTGGGATGTGACTGTCATAGGGAGATAAGGCACCATAGGTGTTTCAACCCTCCTTGTACCGGCGACGTCTTTTTTATTCGATGTCCGCTTTCAGATGAATATGTGGTAGCTGAAAAAATTAATTGAGATAGTCTGTAGCCTTTTAATGGGTAGACGTCCTTCCTAACCCAAATAAAATCATCTAATGGTTTCCGAAATAGAATGAAAAGGATAATCCCGGCATTGAATGGGTTAAGTACCTAGGCCCAGAGCTGTTGATAAAAATGGCCAGAAATATATAGTGCTTCTGTGAATCCGTCCTTATCATCTTTTAGCTCTCCGCGCTCTACTTCGCGGATATTTCGTACTCGCGGCCCTCGTCCTTCGCGGATTTATCGTCTCTTCCTTGTTTCACCCGACACTTTGAGCCCCGCGAGTTTTCCGGCGCAATTTATTCCATTTATATCCCGCACATTTGTCCTACTTCCGGTTATTTCTAAAGGTTTACAAAAACATTTATCTAGGTTGGGATGATATGTCAAATGTAAGTGCTATTTTCAGACATCTTTTCTTCTCCTCAAACTTTTTAAATGTTTATTGCCAATTCGTCCGCAAGTCATTCAGCGCATTGCCATTAAGCCCACACTCTTATTCAATCACTCACACCTAATAAAACTCCTAAGAAAACATCAAAATATATAAATTAATCAGAAAATATAAATAATACAAACAATATAAATAATTATATACCGGTATATAATAATAATAATAATAATAATATTAAAAAAGATCTAGCTTACGGTATCTTAACTAAACTTAACCTAAATTCAGCTAGAGTAACTTGATCTGGAATAAACCTAACCTACAATAGTCTATACCTAACCTAATGTTTGTAATATTACCTCGTGTTTGTAATATCCTCTCAACGTTTGTTAATATTCCATAACGATTGTAATATCCCCTAACGTTTGTAACATCCCTCCGATGTTTGTAATATTCCATAACGTTTGTAATATCCCCTAACGTTTGCAATATTCCCTAACGTTTGTAACATCCCCTCATGTTTGTAATATTCCATAACGTTTGTAATATCCCCTAACGTTTGCAATATTCCATAACGTTTGTAATATCCCTTCACGTTTGTAATATCCCCTCACGTTTCCAATATGCCGTAACGTATAATATTCCCTAACGTTTGTAATATTATATCCTAACGTTTGTAATACCCCTTCACGTTTGCAATATTCCTTAACATTTGTAATATCCCCTTTTTTTTGTAATATTCCTCTACAACCCCCCCCCCCCCAACCTTATGAACCTCCACAATAAATCATATCTACCGCAATCTCTCTGATTACAATCACCCTCAAACAAGCACCGACCTCCCAATATACACCACACAAAACCACGCCCCCCAATCCACAAACTCCCCCAATATTCACTACAATCACTCCAAACACAAACCACCCCACATCACAATCATCCTTAACAATAGCGACCACAATCGCCAAACATTCTCAGTTTCTTCTACCGGCGGTCCACCCAGTCCACCCTCCTCAACAATATTCCCTGAACCCTTGTACTCCCGCCACCGAAATCCGCCGTGATATCCGGCAGAAAATTTCGCAAAACGAAAAAAAAAAAAAGGTTCGCGACCGTTCCGCCCGGCCTCCTCGCGACACCGGCCTCCGACAGCGGCCGTGATGACACCGGAAATACTACCGGGGGGGCCGGAGAGGAGAGAGGGAAGGAGGAAATCATGGCTTCAGGAGGAGGATAGTCTGGAATTGCTGGTTCTGGGAGGGCTTTCTTTCCTTTCTTGTTTTTTATGTGGGACAGCTTGGGAATGGTCGTATTTTTCTGTTCATTTTTTACGATTATCTCCTCCTTGTTGGTTGTTCCTGTTCATCTGTTTTAATCTATCTGGTTTGAGTATCCCTCTTTTTCCCATAAAGTTCTTCCACTCACTCCCACTCACTCTCACTCTCTCTCTCTCTCAGGATATCTTGGTTTGAGGAGGCTGACTGTCGCAGGGGAGAGATGGTTGGTTGGTTGCTTCTTGGTCTATGTGGGGAGCGGCGTTTTATTTAAGATTTGAGACACCTTGGAAACGACCACATTTTTCGTACTCTCTCTCTCTCTCTCTCTCTCTCTCTCTCTCTCTCTATATATATATATATATATATATATATAACTGTTACTCAACATCGTACTTTTAATCATTATTGTTAACTCTCCAATTGTCAGTCACGCCTTTATACCACAATCTGATCGAGACCAAACAACCTTATATATTTTGTCCACGTTAATTATTGACGATATATTACAGTAACGTTGAACCAGTCACCAGCATCTTAAATAAATTATTATTGCTAACGTAAGAGGGCTTCATTTAAATTAAAGGTGATGGTATGTTGTTACAATATAACTCAAAGTAATATTACGATGGAATCGTAATTGCTTATATTTTGGTTTTCATTTCTATATCTGAACTTCGGGATGGTAGGCTGTTTAGCAGCCTGTAACTCATGCGAGGCCCTGAGATTATCGATTGAAGCTTCGAGATGTTGGGTACTTCAAATATATTAGATAGTCACAGTGGACCTTAAAGGTATTGGTTGCTTCCTTTCTGTCAAACTAGATGACGATACCTTATTTATTCACGTCACTTGATTTGTAGAGAGCAGCTATACGGTCGGGCATCTTCTATGCTATGTATTGGTGACGATAGGTGTTGCAAGGATAATTGTAGAACAACAGGAACAATCAGATCACCTCAGAAAAAAACCCTGATATTTGGTGTGGACTCGAGATCAGGTCTATTTGGTTTCCAGTCCACTACGCTATCCACTGTGCTATCACCTTTGTAGTGTAAATCAAATCGTCATTGAGTCTTGCTCCATACTAAATATAGCTCCTTAGTTCCTGCAACAAAAATATTTAAACCTGTAAATTCGTCCTTGTAAAACTAAAACGGGCCAGATTTGTTTATAGATTATGTCAAAATTAAAACTATTGTCATTCTAGCACATCTTTAATTTCATTCAAATTTTGAATACGTAACTTTGAACAGATGTTCACTAGTCTGTGAAGGAAGTTGTCCGAATTGAATGTTTGTAAATTGTAAATGAATTGAGACGCCACCATCATTTCCGGCAATCCTCTCAAGCACATGGGGAAATGGGTCTGCGATATCGGATTGGGAATATGGTTATAGTGTCATTATCTATCATGCGGTACACATGATAGTAAGGACATGATTGGATAAACGTAGCGGTGGGTAATACTTATGATCAGGGCGAATCACTGTTAGGACGTATTCATTCCAGATTGGCCTAATGCTCTCTCTTCATCGGTAAAAATACTAATTGGGCTTTGATTTGCTCTTTCCCTCTCGCTCTAACGCTAGTTCTCTCTCGCTCTCCACACAATCTTCAGCCACCTAAACGTTCATAAATTCAGGATCCTCTCTCTCTCAAAGCCAAAACATAAATTTCAGATTAGAGGGGCCATTGAGCTATAATATTCCGATAAATAATATTGCGTTAACATCCCATAGCGTTCTATATAATCCTGTTAACAATGTTGCAAAATGCCCCAATTTAATAAATTACCTGTAACTATTTAAAACAAAACAGAATAAGCAACCACAATAACAGAAAGCTATAAACAAAACCAAGGTTCATAGCTTTAAAATATTATAATAGAACGTTAACCTTCCTCAGAACAAAAAGACAAAATAGAAACTTAGGATATATATTTTCACAATATAACATAGCATAATGAGGGTAAAATAGCAACAGTAATAAAACAAGCCAAACATTAGCCCGATAATACTGAATGAAATAACTTCACTATAATATATATATATATATATATATATCACTATAACTATAATATCCTCATATAATAATTATTCTAGAATAGTAGCCACAATACAAAACCCTTTCGAAGAATAACCCGGAAAAAATATAATAACCAAATAACTAGACTAATAACAATGGATATACAAACAAATATATATAATAACGCAGAGTAACGACACCAACAAAATATCATACCCTGTCCACCAACTACACATCCACACACCACACAACCCCGTTTAATGTAGACAGATACATATATAGGCGGATGAGAGAGAGAGAGAGAGAGAGAGAGAGAGAGAGCAGAGCGAGAGTAGAGGAGAGATGAGAGATAGAGTGAGCCGCAAGCGCAGAACACACAAAGCACCCTATGCAAACAAAAAACTAGCACAAGTTTCTCTTCTTCCTTCCTGCACTATTTTTCGCGTCCATTCTCAACTTCCTTAGCAGCACCATTAGCACTCTTTGTGCTCGTCGTTCTCTCTCTCTCTCTCTCTCTCTCCTTTGACATCCTTTCCTTCCACTATCCCTTACTATCGGATTTGTTATCTCTAATATATTAAAGTCCTGACCACCTAGCTGGGATCGTAAGGTCTGTGTGGCCAGTGCATCAATGTAAATGTATGTAAATATATACATACATGTAAATATCTATCGCTTTTTTTTTCTCTCTCTCACACACACACACACACACACACACACACACACACACACACACACACACACACACACACACACCATGCAAGAGAATTTTGTATAGTTTGTAATACCTGTATCCAGCTTATGTATGTTGTAATATTCAATGAACAATTACTATAATGCGATTAAGTTCTCACATGAATGAATTATGACATTAAATGTAATGGTATGGCTATGGAGTCCTGTGGTCACTTCCTGGTCTTGTATGTGCCTTTGTAATGTACATTTAGTGCATTAATATCACATCAAAGTTCTTCTGTTATTGATTTATTGAACTAATATCAATAAACTCTTTTGACGCACATATTCAGTCACAAACACGAACACAAACATTTATCCACACACATGATAACGAATGAAACAAATCTCTATTCTGCCTACTCGACACTCATAATAGCAAAAACAAATTAGATAATAAAATAAATGGATGCCCCTCTCTCTGTCACCACACACACACACAAGCAGGCACACACACACAGGAAACACCGAAACACACAACACATCACACACACACCACACCACCACACACACACACAACGCACACACACCACACCACACACACACAACACACACCACACACCACACCACCGCACACACACAACACCCCACAGCACCACACACACACACACACACACACACCACACACACACACACACACAAGGCACACACCACACACACACACACACACACACACACACACTTACACGCACACACACACACACACACACACGGACGCACACACACACACACACACACACACACACACACACACACACACACACACACACACACACACAGGTATAACTAAAGGAAGGGGGGAAACTATTAAAATTTAGCCCACCGCAATGCCAAAACCAACTACGAAGCAATAACCAGAACTTATAATGAGCATCACGGCTTCATAAAGAGCCGAGCAAGGAAAGTGGCGTGATGGATTGCTACCTCTAGAAAGCCACATCAGTAGGGAACATTAGCATAACAATAGCATATCGCGTATGCTTGGCGGTGGAATTATACGCTTTGTTTGGACGGGTGAAGGGAATTTATGATATCTAGTATTTGAGAGAGAGAGAGAGAGAGAGAGAGAGAGAGATAGAGAGAGAGAGAGAGAGAGAGAGAGAGAGAGAGATGAGAGGAGAGATAAGAAGAGAGCGACAGATGGAGAGAGTAGAGAGAGGAGAGAGAGAGAAGAGAGAGAGAGTACAAAGGAGTATAACAAAAGGAGTACAAAGGATCAATGCACAACAGATCTAGTGACCCTTCTAGGTTGCTGTGTCCTCCAAAACACTGAGGATCAAGTGTCCAAACAGTTGTTTAGAGTGTGTAATGGAACATTGGAAAGGTAAATACCTGCCCCTGTAACTAATGTCCGTATTCAGTATTATGAATTTAAGTAGTGGTGACAGAATTGTGGGTTAGTAACTGAGGGGGGGATAAAATAAAGTTATTCATTTACAAACGCATTCAGTCTGCGGTGGTTGGATGCGAGATATTTGTCTAGGCGGAGATTTAATGAATCAACGGTGATGCAGTCTATAACGTTTCGGGGAAGCCCATTTCCACACACAATTTGACAACTCGATTGAAGAAGAAATTCTTAGAGCTTCGTTTGAGTTAAAAGATTTACCAATAATTTTGAGCAAAAACCGTTTCCTTCCGTTCCTTCCCCTAACAACCCCGCGTGTAATTAGAGTTGGTCGATAGTGAAGTACTTACTAGCAGTTCCCAAATATTGTCGATGCCTTTGATGATTTTGAGGCACTGGAAAATGTATAAGTCACCCTCTATAATCTGCTCTGGGTTCAGGAAATAGATTCAATTCTCTAAGACGCTCCTTCGTATGGTTTGTTCTTTAGGCTAGGTATCATTTTGGTAACGCTAACCGTTGACCTCGTTCTAGGCTTGTTTATATCCTTTTTGGTAATAAGGGGCACCAGGATTGACCGCAGTTTAATTTTCTAAGAAGATGGCGGACTAATGAATTAGTAAAGGGTTAGGATAACTTTCTTCTTTGTATTATATGCTTCAAATGACCTCCAAAAATGCCTATAAAGCCAATTATTTTTGTTTTTGTTGGCCTTCTAACAAACAACTTTTTTTTTCGGAACATTGTTGACTCTCGTGGTTTAGGTTACTCGATATTGTTTCCTACTTTGACTCCCAGATCGGTTTCTCTGTTTACATTCTTCAGCTGAGTGCCATTCATCAAATAGTTTGCTTTCCCCCCCTCATTTGGGTATCCGATATGTAGTAGCATTTACATTTATATCCGCATTGAAACTCATTTGGCCAAATTTGGTCCCAACATGACAATTTATCTAGATTGTGTTGCATATCGTCAACTTAGGTTCTTTTTGAGAGTACGCTATTTGCAATTTTTTGTATCGTCAGCAAATTTTGAGGATGTACAGGTGAGAAACCCCTCATTCTATGTCGTTGATGTAAATTAGACAGAGCATTGGTCCCTAGTACCGATCCCTGGGGTCACCCGCTACTTACATTGGTCCATTTTGATGCCTTCTACCGTTTGATGACTCCTCTTTGCTTTCCCTGTCTCTGGTCGCTGAGGAGGAAGCATTTGTTCTATCCCTTTCCACACACCGTCTTGTATTCCATGCGCTTTTAGTTTTAGCAGTAAACGTTGTGTGGGGAACTTGGTCAAAGGCCCTTTGAAAATCAAGGTAACTATAATATCTACAGCTTGACTCTCATCGTAGAGGTTGAGGATATCGGGGAAGACGTCTAAGAGGGTTGTTAAACATGGAACGTTTTTTTACGAAAGCCCGTGTTCGTATCTTTAAGTATGTTATTTTCCTCCTAAGTGATTTACCGAGTCTGTCTCGTATGACCGTTTCAGGGCAGCATTTTACATACAACTGAGGTTAAGCGAATTGGACGATAGTTTACTGGGGGTATGGGATTTGCGGCCTTTTTTTTTTTTTTTGAAAATCGGATGTTACGTTGGCTAGCTTCCACTGATCGGGCATAGTTCCAGACTGCAAGGATTTATTGAAATACATTAATGTCAACAAATAACACTGGTTTAGACGAGCTCATCCTTAGCTTCCTTTAGAACTCTATGCGAGATTCTAATCAGGTCTCAGGAAAGGCAGTGAGAGACTAGTCCAGGAGCAGATGGCGGTTTTCTTACCTTGAGTTTATCTAAACAATTCAATACTTCTCTCTCTCTCTCTGTAACAGTGATATTACTTAGAACATCTGAATTATCAATCTGAATCGGCGATTGTGTAGGGATATCACTGAGGTCTTCTGTTTTAAAAACTGATGCAAAGAATGGATTGAGGGCATTACTCATTTGTTCTTCGTCTTTGGTGTATTCCCTCCATTTTCAAATCATCGACTAAGCGTCCAACAGTTGAAGTAACTACTTTTTTCTTTCTGGATATAACTATAGAATTCTTTCGTGTTTGTTTTACTTTGATTCGCATATGTAACTCTAAGGTCTTTTTACCTTTTGCTTAATTAACTTTTTGGCTTTGGCGTGCGTAGCTCTAACAAATTTCAGCCGTTCTTCGTCATTGTTGTTGAGGATTTTAATCTATCAATCATTAGGCGAACAAAGCATTTTTTAGCAAGTCATGTAGGGTTGAAAAATATCTTTATTCCACCATTTGGGCTTCTTATTATGGCCTGGACAGCCGAGTTTTCGATGGTATGTCAGTCTTGCACTGCGTTCGGTAAGTGGCTTCGAATAACTTCCAAGATGTATTTATTTCGTTATTGTGAATTAAAAAGCTCCAGTCAGTTTCTTAAACATAGCTCATGAGACAATAGCGAGGAGAACTGTCTTGAAAGTAGACCTTATCCAAAGGAGCTATTTTTGTTTTTTACTGAGTACAAAGGTGAAATCAAGCCACAACAGGTCTAGTGACCCTTCTAGGTTGCTTGCGCTCCCCACACTGAGGATCAAGTGTCCAACACAGTGGTTTAGAGTGGGTAAAGGGAACATTTGGAAAGGGGAACTACTGCCCTGCCACTAACGTGGCAGGACTATGAAGTTAGTAGGTGACATCTGGGTTAGTAATCTTAGGGAGGATACAGTTTTTCATTTACAAACGGCCGTCAGTCGCGGGTTTTGATGTCTAGATAATTTTCTAGGCGGAATTTAAATGAATCAACTGTTACTGCAGTCTATAACGTCTCGGGGAAGACCCATTCCACAAGTTTGAACCAACTCGATTGAAGAAGAAATTCTTAGATTCGTGCGAGTTAAAAGATTTCCCAATAATTTTGGTAACGTTTCCCCGCGTTTGAATTAGATTGGTCGGATAGTGAAGTACTTAGTACAGTTCATATTGTTGATGCCTTTGATGATTTTGAACAGTTGAATTAAGTCGCCTCTTAATCTGCGCTGGGTTAAAGGAAATAGATTTAATTCTCTAAGACGCTCTTCGTATGTTTGTTTGTTCTTTAGGCTAGGTATCATTTTGGTAACGTCTACTCTTACGTTGACCTTCGTTCTAGGCTTGTTTATATCTTTTTGGTAATACGGGCATCCAGGATTGAACCCAGTATTAGGCCCCAACCCCACCAAGTATTCGCGAAGAGGGCGGACTAAGGAATTGTAAAGTGGTTAGGATAACTTGCTTTGGATTTATGACTCAATATGACCTGCCTATAAAGCCAATTATTTTGTTTGCCTTCTTAACAACTTCTAAGAAGCCTTGTTACCTCGGTTTTAGGTTACTCTCGATATTGTTACTCCCAGATCAGTTTCTCTGTTTACATTCTTAAGCTGAGTGCCATTCATCGGATAGGTTGCTTTCTCATTTAGGTATCGCGATATGTAGTTCTTTAGCATTTATCCGCATTGACACTCATTTGCCAAATTTGGGCCCAACATTACAATTTATCTAGAATTGTTTGGCATATTCGTCAACTTGTTCTGTTGAGAGGTACGCTATTTGGCAATTTTTGTATCGTCAGGGCAAATTTTGAGAATTGTGCAGTTGAGACCCTCATCTATGTTCGTTGATATAAGTTTAATTAATAATAGAGATATGGTCCTAGTCTGCGATCGCGCTGGGGTACGTTCCCGCTACTTACATTGGTCCATTTAGATGGCCTTACGTATCGTCAGTTTATGACTACTCTTTGCTTTCTGTTGTCTGAGTTCGCAATTTTCTATCCATTTCAACACACATTCAACACAACCGGTCTTGTATTCGCGCAGCTTTTAGTTTTGTAGCAGTAAACGTTTGTGGTGAATCTTGTCAAAGGCCTTTTGAAAATCAATGTATATAATATCTAGCAGCTTTACTCTCATCGTAGAGGTTGAGGATCTATGCGTGGAAGAAGTCTACGAGGTTTGTTAAACAGGAACGTTTTTTTTACGAAAGCCGTGTTGGAAGTATCTTTATAGTATGTTATTTTCCTCTAAGTGATTTATCGAGTCTGTCTCGTATGACACGTTTCTGGGCATTTTACATACAACTGAGGTTCAGCTAATTGGACGATAGTTGACCTGGGTAGGGATTGTCTGCCTTTTTTAATATCGGTGAATTACGTTGGCCGCTTCCACTGATCAAGGCATAGTTCCAGACTGCAAGGATTTATTGAGCTGAGTAATGGTCATTGGTTTGGATAGCTCATTCTTAGCTTCCTTTAGAACTCTATGAACTAGGCGATATTGTATCAGGTTCCTGGCTGTTTATATTTACATTGAGTTTATCTAAACAATTCCATACTTCTCTCTCGTAACGGGTGATATTGCTTAGAACATCTGAATTATCAATCTGAATCGGCGATGGTGTAGGGATATCATGAGGTCTTCTGTTGGAAAAACTGATGGAAAAGCAAAGAAGGTATTGAGGGCATTCTCATTGTGTAGCTTTACTTCGTCTTTGAGTGTCTTCTTCGGCTTTTTTCATCGACTAACGTTAAAGAGAGATAGAGAGAGAGGAGAGAGAGTAAGATCAGATAGAGAGAGAGAGAGATAGAGAGATGAGATAGGCAGAGCAATAGTTTACCTAGAACCGCCCTTGGCCCTACAGACGCTTACCGATCCAACGAGTTTGTGCCAGGACTTACTTCTAGTAGATATGGCATATCCGATAGAAAAGGAACAGTTGGAAGGAAAGGATAGAAAATAAGTAAGGCTCTCTTCCCCCACCCTCGCGTTCCCACGCCGGCAATTACCGTACATGACAAAGGTTGGAAGTGCTTAACCTTGCTGGGGTGCTTTTTTCGAAATCCCCAGAAGGAATTTACAGGAAAGATTGGAAAAAACAAAGGAAAAAAAAAACGCCTTAAAAAAAAAACCCTTCGCCTTAGCAGCATTTAAATTTTAGGGTTAATTGGAATCATCCAACCCATCACCCTTAAGTAGTATGTACATATTTAGTGATGTTTATTATTTCCTTATTTTGTATTTGTGTATTATTTTTTTTTTGTTCTTTTCTAGACGCTCTTCCTCTCTTCAGCTGAAGCAAATAAAAAAAAACGGGTGATAATTACTGACCACTAGTTCCACACCTAATGTTTCTGTGGTATGAGTCTAGATTTGTCTTAAATGATATCTATAGAGGAGCTGTCTATTACTTGATTTGGAAGTTTGTTCCACCCATCAATTACACTGTGAGTGAAGAATTTTTTGTGCTGTATCTAGGGATTCGCTCATCCTGACCTAATAATTTTAAATTGTTTCCTCTTGTAGATGTGTCTTCGGCTTTTTTTGAATAACTTATCTAGATTAATGTTACTGAATCCTTTTAGAATTTTAAAAACACTCTATCAATTGGCCTCGTCATCCTTTCGTTTCTTAAGTGCAAATAGATCAAGTTCTCTCAGTCTTTCATCATAATTAATGATTTATATTCTCAATGAAGGGCTTAGCTTAGTGTCTCGCCTTTGGGCACCGATTCCAATTTTTTAACATCCTTTTTATGAGGTGAGGTTACGCAAAACTGCACAGCATCTTCGCGGGTGGCGGTCTCAACCATACTTTTGTATAAGGGGCAAAACTATGGCTTTGTTGTGATAGTGGAAGTTTTCTTCTGATGAAACCTAGTGGCCTGTTCTGCTTTGTTTGGCAGGTCCGCTGTGCATTGATTGGAAGGATTTTAAGTTTTCGTTTATCAGCACTCCCAAGTCTTTTATTTGTTAGTACATTTTTTTTATCTTTTCTTCATCAATGTAGTATTCATATTTATTGTTTTTAGAACCTATTGGCAATTATGACATTTATTATACATTAAACGCATTTCGCACTTCCCCGCCCATTCTGTGACTTTACTCTTAAATCCGGCTTGAAGGTTTATTGTATCATCTTTCGGAAATTATTGCATTACCTATCTTCGTGTCATCCCGCGAATTTGGAAATTAAATTATTTATGCCATTATCTAGATCATTGATATATATTATGAACAACACTGGTCGCATACTGAGGGCCTTGGGGGACTCCACTAGTTACTTTGGCTCCATGTTTGATTCCACACCGTTGATAAACTACTGCTTGACTCTGCGGCTTTCTTTCACTTAGCCAGTTTTTACTCCCATCATAACGTTTTGCCCTGTATTCCTATGTCTCTTATTTTCTGTAATCATTTATCGTGCGGGACTGCTTGTCGAAGGTTTTTTGAAAGTCTAGATACACTATGTCGAGGCTTTTGGTGAAGTCATTTAGTTTGTATAGTATTTCATAAAATTTTATTAAAATTAGTTAGGCATGATCTCCTTGCTGTGAATCCGTGTTGACTATTGTTAATAAGGTTATGGTTCTCAAGGTATACTACGATTTTATCCCTTGATTATTGATTGCACTTGTTATGATTGAGAGAGAGAGAGAAGAGAGATTGAGAGATTGATAGAGTATATAGAGAGAGATAGAGGAGAGAGAGAGAGATAGAGCGAGAGAGTAGAGAGAGAGAGAGATAGAGAGAGAGAGATGAGAGAGAGAGAGGAGAGGATGAGAGATGATAGGCTTAGAGAGTGAGAAAGTGAGGGGGGTGGGTGGAGAACTCCTAATCTTGATGTTTTCTTTTTTATTCCACTGGTGTAAAATTTAGGTTCAGTTAGCCAAATAAATGAACTGATGCTTCGGTCGCTCATCAACTGAAATACTGGTTACGGGATGCTTACTAACTACTCACAAAAAATATGTTAATGCCAGTCTGTTAAATTATAGGAAATATTTGTGGGAGCCGAATCCATGAGATCGCTTACAGCTCTTTGGTTCCTAGAGATCCTTCCTAAACTGCAACTAGAATCGGCTAATGATAACCCAAATCAAATGAAGAAAGTTTTCATATTTAGCATGAAGGGGGTGTGGGGGGGGGGCTTGTTTAGGCTTGACGATGATCTGAGTAGGGGATTTTTTATAGTCCTTGGGGCAAACTTAAATACAGTGCTTCGGCATGGCCAAAACAATGCAAACCCTTCAGTAATAATGAAACAAAATCCTAATTACCCGCATTCACGTCGCACCCAATAAGTGTTCAGTCCTCCATTTAACTGGCTACACCGTAGATTCGGGGGGTTCAGTCAGCCAGCCTCAAGCTCGGCCAGGACTTCTTTATTTATGTATTATAGATGATAAAGTAGAGTATTGGCCAACGAAATATTCAGACATAACCTACCTACCAGCTTGTAAAATTCTCCTTTTTCTTATTTTTTATTTTATTTTTATTTTATTTTTTAAATAGTCTTAAATACCATTAATGAAAGAAGCGCTGGGCCATCTAGAATATTGGCGATTGTATGTATATCCAGGACATTTACCGTATGCACACTTCTGTACCAACATGTCCTAACAATTTTCGGAGGCACAATACACATGCGAATGGTGTTGATAAACTACTTGAATTGTAAAGCTGATGTCCTGGTTCACTAGTTAATATTCATTATTTTGTTATTTTCAATAAGAGGTGTTAAGGTATTCATGACCACAACTGTAACAAAGACAGATGGTGGCTAATAGTAATAGAGTATGGGCCAAGCCTAACTATTAACTAATTTGAAGCGTTACCCTTTAAAACACGTGTTTTCCATGATTCAATGTACAATTTTAAGTTTATTTTTTAGCGGTGTACCAGGGCTTTTTGTAAATGCGACTGTACAGTAGGGAGCAGCAATAGTTTGGGGGTGTGTGTGGTGGGTGTATACGAGGGCTTAAGTCACAATGGATTCCAGCGAAGGCAATCCGGCTGTTGAAATGCCATGAGATCTCGATAGCATATAATTCAGTTTATGACATGCTGTGTTGAAACCAATCGAAGGCTTCTTCCTTCTTAAATCGCGGGACAATCCAGCGGTAAATCTTATATGTAGTTATCGTTCGACCATCATAATTTGACATATGTACGATTCTCTCTTTGAAGTAAATGGATAAGTATATCAGAAAATTGAAATACATAGCTTACAGTAACATACACTCATGTTTGTGTTTCAAATTCATGATATTTTGTATTTCAATGATTAATTTGGGATTCCTAGGGATATTATAGTCAACATTTGAGTAAAGTGTATTCAACATACTTATTTAGCTTTTAAAATAATGGTTTTAATCGTATGGGTACGGAAATCCTACATTACTCGTAAAGTATGTCAAGTGTATGTTTGGCTAGGTACAGATCTTAGTGGCTGGAATGAAAAAAAGGAAAGTTGCGAATATTATAGGTTACCTGTTACATATTTCGATAATTACTTGTGTGGGGGACAACGTTGCCCCAAACCGTTCTCTTGTTAAACCTAAAAGCTCATGGTATCAACCGTTGAAATTGTACTATAGTTTCATCCACGGCATTAGGGTCTGGAGCCAATTTGG
>CM064480.1:71322229-71334729 GCA_032716605.1 Paralithodes platypus
GGAGTACAAAGGAGTAGTACAAAGGAACTCACGCAACAAACAGATCTCGTGACCCTTCTAGGTTTGCTTGTCCTCCAAAACACTGAGGATCAAGTGTCCAAAACAGTGGTTTAGAGTGGGTAAGGGAACATTGGAAGGGAAATACTGCCCTGGAACTAATGTCCGTGGCAGGATTAGGAAGTTAGTAGGGGGAAGATGGGTTAGTAAAACTGAGGGGGGGATGATAACTAAAGTTATTCATTTAACAAACGCAGTCAGTCGCGGGTTTTGATGAGAGATATTTGTCTAAGGCGGAGTTTAAATGAATCAACGGTGATGCAGTCTATAACGTTTCGGGGAAAGCCCCATCCACAAGTGGACAAAATCGATGAAAGAAGAAATTCTTTAGAGTCGTGTGAGTTTAGTGGTTAAAAAGATTTACCAAATAATTTTGCAACCGTTTCCCCGCGTCTGTAATTAGATTGGTCGATAGTGAAGTACTTACTACAAGGTCATTAGTGTCGATGCCTTTGATGATTTTGAACACTGGAATTAAGTCACCTCTTAATCTGCGCTGGGTTAAAGGAAAATAGATTTCAATCTCTAAGACGCTCTTAGTATGGTTTGTTCTTTAGGCTAGGTATTCATTTTGGTAACTCTTCCGTGAACTCGTTCTCGCTTGTTTATAATCTTTTTGGTAATAAGGGCACCAGGATTGAACGCATAGTATGTCTAGATAGGGCGCGGAGACGGAATAATGAATTGTAAAGGGTTAGGATAACTTCTTTGGATTTATGCTCAAAAATGACATGCCTATAAAGCCAATTATTTTGTTTGCCTTCTCTTAACAACGTCCTGAACATTGTTGACTCGGTTGTAGGTTTACGCGATATTGTTACTCCCAGGACGGTTTCTCTGTTTACATTATTAAGCTGAGTGAATTCATCAAAATAGTTTTGCTTTCTCATTTTTAGGTATCCGATATGTAGTAACTTTACATTTATCGCCATTGAAACTCATTTGCCAAATTTGGGCCAAACATGACAATTTATCGAGATTGTGTTGCATTTCGTCAACTTGTTCTTTTGAGAGTACGCTATTTGCAATTTTTGTATCGTCAGCAAAATTTTGAGATTGTACAGGTTGAGACCCTCATCTATGTCTTTGATGTTAAATAGAAAGAGAGTTGGTACTCCTAGTACCGATTCCCTGGGGTAAACCGCTACGTACATTGGTCAATTGTGAGTGCCTTTACCGTTTATGGACTACTCTTGGCTTTCTGTCGCTGAGCCAATTTTCTATCCATTTCAACACACCGTCTTGTATTCCATGCGCTTTTAGTTTTAGCAGTAAACGTTTGTTGGGGAACTTTGTCAAAGGCCTTTTGAAAATCAAGGTATATAATATCTACAGCTTTACTCTCATCGTAGAGGTTGAGGATATCGTGGAAGAAGTCTAAGAGGTTTGTTAAACAGAAACGTTTTTTACGAAAAGCCGGTGTTGAGTATCTTGAAGTATGTTATGTTCCTCAAGGTGATTTACGAGTCTGTCTCTTATGAACCGTTTCTAGCAGTTACATACATACAAACTGAGGTTAAGCTAGTTGGCCGATATGGTTTTACTGGGTAGGGATTTGCTGACATTTTTTGAATATCGGTGTTTTACGTTGGATAGCTTCCACTGATCGGGCAGCATAAGTTCCAGACGGCAAAGGATTTATTGAATAGTAATGTCAGTGGTTTTTTAGAGAGCTCATCCTTAGATTCCTTTAGAACTCTAGGCGAGATTGTATTCAGGTACAGGCGTTTTTTATCTTACCTTGAGTGTATTCTAAACAAGTCAATTAATTCTCTCTCTGTAACGGTGATATGGCTTAGAACATCTGAATTATCAATCTGAATCGGCGATGGGGTAGGGATTATCACGGAGGTCTTCTGTTGTAAAAACTGATGCAAAAGAAGGTATTGAGGGCATTACGCATTTGTTCTTCGTCTTTGGTGTGTATCCATTTTCATTTCGAACTAACGGCTGTCAACAGGTTGAAGTAACAACTTTTTTCTTTCTGATGAACTATTAGAATTCTTTCGGCAGTTTGTTGTACTTTGAATGCGCAATGATGTAACTCTAAGGTATTTGTACTTTGCTTAATTAACTTTTTGGCTTCTTTTGAGTCGTAGGCTCTACAAACTTTCAGCCGTTCTTCGTCATTTTGTGAGGACTTTAATCTATCATTAGCAAATTTTTTAGCAAGCTGCCAGTTACAAATATGTTTATTCCACCATTTGGGCTTCATTATTATGACCTGGACGCCGAGGTTTTCGATGGTATGCAGTATTGCACTGCTTGAGGTAAGTGGCTTCGAATAACTTCCAAGCTGTATTTATGTCGTTATTGTGAAACATTAAACACGCTATACTGCAGTCAGTTTAAATAAGAGCTCCGAGATAGAGTTTGCTTTCAACATAGCCATAGAGACATAGAGAGAGAGTAGTACACTTTACAAATGAGTTACAAAGGAGTACTAGGAGTACAAAGGAAATCCCAAGCAAACAACAGTCTAGTGACCCTTATAGGTTGATTGTCCTCCAAAAAACAATCGAGGATCAAGGTTTCCCCAAAACAGTGGTTTAGAGTGGGGTTAGTAAGGGAAACATTGGAAAGGGAAATACTGCATGCCACTAACGTGGCAGGACTAGGAAGTTAGTTAGGGGACATATGGGTTAGTAACTGAGGGGAGGATAAAAGTTATTCATTTACAAACGCAGTCAGTCGCGGGTTTGATGCGGAGATATTTGTCTAGGCGGAATTTAAATGAAATCAACGGTGCTGCAGTCTATAACGTCTCGGGGAAGCCAATTCCACAAGTTGACAAAATCGAGTGCAAGAAGAAAAGAAATTATTTAGATTCGTGCGAAGTTAAAAGATTTTACCAATTAATTTTGCAAACCGTTTCCCCGCGTGTAATTCGAGGGTCGATAGTGAAGTACTTACTACAGTTCATATTGTCGATGCCTTTGATGATTTTGAAAAATTGGAATAAAGTCGCCTATTAATCTGCGCGGGTTTACATAAATAGATTTAATTCTCTAAGACGCTCTCTCGTATGGTTTGTTCTTTAGGATAGGTATAATTTTGGTAACTCTACGTTGAATTCGTTCTAGCTTGTTTATATCTTTTTGGTAATAAGGGGCACCAGGATTTGAACGCAGTAGTTCCAGAAGAGGGCGGACTAAGGAATTGTAAAGGGTTAGGATAAACTTCTTTGGATTTATTACTCAAATGACCTGGCCTATAAAGCCAATTAATTTTGTTTGCCTATCCTTAACACACTCTCTGAACATTGGTTACACCCTCGGTTTTAGGCTTACCCTCGATATTCGTTCACTCCCCCCAGGATCAGTTTCCTCTCGTTTACATCTCTTAATGCTGAGTGCCGATGTGTTCATGTCGAAGAGTTTGTTCTTTCCTCATTTAAGGGTAGTTCCGACATGTAGTACTTTACATTTATCGCGCATTGAAACTGCATTTTGGACCATGCCAACTTACTTGAGGCCCAACATGGACAAATTTTATCTAGATTGTGTTGCATATCGTCAACTTGTTCTTTTGAGAGTACGCTATTTGCAATTTTTGTAATCGTTCCAGCAAAATTTTGAGATTGTGCAGGTGAGAACCTCATCTCTGTCGTTGATTGTAAATTAGGAACAGAGAATTGGTCCTAGTTACCGATCCCTGGGGTACCACTGCTACTTACATTGGCCAACCCGTTAGATGCCTTCTACCCGTTTACTGACTACCCTTTGCTTTCTGTTGCTGAGCCAACCTTTTCCTATGCCATTCGTCATGTTTCCAACCACCGTCTTGTCCATTCCATGCGCTTTTCAGTTTTAGCAGTTAAACGTGTTGTGGGGAACCTTTGTCAAAGGCCTCTTTGGAAAATCAAGGTATATATCCATATCTCACCAGCTTTACTCTCAATCGTAGCGGTTGAGGATATCGTGTGAAGAAGTCTCTAAGAGGTTTGTTAACACAGGAACGTTCCCTTTCTCTATTACGAAAAGCCGTGTCCTGTTGAGTAATCTTTACCGTATGCTTAATTTTTCTCCTCTAAGTGATTTACGCACCCATTTACGTAGTCTGTCTCGTACATGACCGTCTTCTAGCATTTTACCATACAACTGAGGTTAAGCTAATTGGAACGATAGTTACTGGGTAGGGATTTGCTTGCCTTTTTTGAATATCGGTTGTTACGTTGGCTAGCTTCCACTGATCAGCACACTTGCATAGTTCCAAGAACTGCAAGGACTCATTCTTGCAATATTAAATATCAGTGGTTTTTGGAGAGCCTCATTCTCTAGCTTCCTTTAGAAACTGCTAGGCGAGATTGTCCTCAGGTCCTGGCGGTTTTATTTAGCATTTGAGTTTTATCTGAAAAGCAATTCAATACTTCTCCTCTCTGTAGCTGTGGAGATGATTTCTGTAGAACATCTGAATTATGCGCGTGGTTGCTGGGGATGTGGAGAGCGTTACAATCTGACTCGGCGATGGCTCGTAGGGATATCACTTAGAGGCTTCATACTGTTGTAAAAACTGATGGGGAGGACCAAAGAAGGTATTGAGGGCAAGTACTCATTTGTTACTTCGTCTGCATGGGTGGATTCTCCGCGCTTTTTCATCTGACTAAACCGGTAAAGAGAGAGACGAGGATCAGTAGAAACGGAGAGAGAGAGAGGAGTAAGAAGAAGGAGAGAGAGAGAGGAGAGAGCAATATGTGATTTTACATAGATACACTGGCCATACAGACCTTACGATCCAAACGAGGTGGTCAGGACTTAATTCTAGTAGAGATGGCATATCCGATAGAAAAGGAAAGTTGAAGGAAAGGGATAGAAAAGAAGAAGGCTCTCTCCCACTTTTTTCCACCCTCCGGGCTTATTAACCGTACATGAAAAAGTTGGAAGTGATTAACCTTGCTGGGCTTCGAAATCCCCAGAAGGAATTTACAGGAAAGATAAAAAAAAAAAAAAAAAAAACCCTTCGCCTTAGCAGCATGTAAATTTTAGGGTTAATTGGAATCATCCAACCCATCACCCTTAGTAGTATGTACATATTTAGTGATGTTTATTATTCTTATTTTGTATTTGTGTATTATTTTTGTTCTTTTCTAACGCTCTCTTCAGCTGAACAAATAAAAACGGTGATAATTACTGACCACTCCACACCAATTTTTCTGTGGTATGAGTCTAGATTTGTCTTAAATGTATCTATAGAGGAGCTGTCTATTACTTTATTTGGAAGTTTGTTCCACTCATCAATTACACTGTGAGTGAAGATTTTTGTTGCTGTATCTAGATTCGCTCTCCGACCTAATAATTTTAAATTGTTTCCTCTTGTAGATGTGTCTTCGGCTTTTTTGAATAACTTATCTAGATTAATGTTACTGAATCCTTTTAGAATTTTAAAACACTCTATCAATTGGCCTCTCATCCTTCGTTTCTTAAGTGAAAATAGATCAAGTTCTCTCAGTCTTTCATCATATGATTTATTTCTCAATGAAGGGATTAGCTTAGTGGCTCGCCTTTGCACAGATTCCATTTTTTTAACATCCTTTATGAGGTGAGGTGACCAAAACTGCACAGCATATTCGAGGTGCGGTCTCACCATACTTTTGTATAAGGGCAAAACTATGTCTTTGCTGTGATAGTGGAAGTTTCTTCTGATGAAACCTAGTGCCCTGTTTGCTTTGTTTGCAGCCGCTGTGCATTGATTGGAAGATTTTAAGTTTTCGTTTATCAGCACTCCCAAGTCTTTTATTTGTTACATTTTTTATCTTTTCTTCATTCATGTAGTATTCATATTTATTGTTTTTAGAACCTATTTGCAATATATGACATTTATTTACATTAAACAGCATTTTCCACTTCCCCGACCATTCTGTGACTTTACTTAAATCAGCTTGAAGGTTTATTGTATCACTTTCGGAAATTATTGCATTACCTATCTTCGTGTCATCCGCGAATTTGGAAATTAAATTATTTATGCCATTATCTAGATCATTGATATATATTATGAACAACACTGGTCCCAATACTGAGCCTTGGGGGACTCCACTAGTTACTTGGCTCCATGTTGATTCCACACCGTTGATAACTACTCTTCGCTTTCTTTCACTTAGCCAGTTTTTAATCCAATCATACGTTTTGCCCTGTATTCCTATGTCTCTTATTTTCTGTAATCATTTATCGTGCGGGACCTTGTCGAAGGTTTTTTGAAAGTCTAGATACACTATGTCGAGGCTTTTGGTGAAGTCATTTAGTTTGTATAGGATGTCATAAAATTTTATTAAATTAGTTAGGCATGATCTCCTTGCTCTGAATCCGTGTTGACTATTGTTAATAAGGTTATTGTTCTCAAGGAATAATACGATTTTATCCCTTATGATTGATTCACTTATGATTGAGAGAGAGAGAGAGAGAGAGATTGAGAGATTGAGAGAGAGAGAGAGAGAGAGAGAGAGAGAGAGAGAGAGAGAGAGAGAGAGAGAGAGAGAGAGAGAGAGAGAGAGAGAGAGAGAGAGAGAGAGGATGAGAGAGAGAGAGAGAGGATGAGAGAGAGAGGATGAGAGAGTGAGAAAGTGAGGGGGGGGTGGAGAAACCCTAATCTTGATGTTTTCTTTTTTTCCACTGGTGTAAAATTTAGGTTCAGTTAGCCAAATAAATGAACTGATGCTTCGGTCGCTCACACTGAAATACTGGTTACGGGATGCTTAATAACTACTCACAAAAAATATAGTTTAACCAGTATGTAAATTATAGGAAATATTTGTGGGAGCCGAATACATGAGATAGCTTACAGCTCTTTGGTTCCTAGAGATCCTTCCTAAACTGCATAGAATCGTCTAATGATAACCAAAATCAAATGAAGAAATGTTTTCATATTTAGCATGAAGGGGGTGTGGGGGGGGGCATTGTTTAGCTTGACGAGGATCTGAAGAGGGGATTTTTTATAGTCTTGGGGGAAAACTAAAAATACAGTGCTCGAACATGGCCAAAACAATCAAACCCCTCAGTAATAATGAAACAAAATCCTAATTACCCCCATTACGTCGCACCAAATAAGTGTTCAGTCCTCCATTACTGCTACACCGTAGATTCAGGGGGTTCAGTCAGCCAGCATTCAAGCTCGGCCAGGACTTCTTTTATTTATGCTATTATAGAGTAATTAAGTAGAGTATTGGCCAACGAAATATAGACTTAACCTACCCACCAGCTTGTAAATTCCTCCTTTTTTATTTATTTTTTATTTTATTTTTATTTTATTTTTTAAATAGCTTAAATACCATTAATGAAAGAAGCGCTGGGCCAGCTAGAATATTGGGCGATTGTATGTATAGCCAGGACATTTACCGTATGCACACTTCTGGACAAAAATGTCCTAACAATTTTCGGAGGCACAATACACAGGCGAAATGTGTTGATAAACTACTTGAATTGTAAAGCTGATGTTACTGGGTTCACTAGTTAATATTCATTATTTTGTTATTTTCAATAAGAGGTGTTAAGGTATTCATGACCACAACTGTACAAAGACAGATGGTGCTAATAGTAATAGAGAAATGGGCCAAGCATAACTATTAACTAATTTGAAGCGTTCCCTTTAAACACGTGTTTTCCATGATTCAATGTACAATTTTAAGTTTATTTTTTAGCGGTGTACCAGCTTTTTGTAAATGCGACTGTACAGTAGGGAGCAGCAAGAAGTGTGTGTGTGTGGGTGGGTGTATACGAGGGCTTAATCAAAATGGATTCCAGCGAAGGCAATCCGGCTGTTGAAATGCCATGAGATCCGATAGCATATAATCAGTTTATGACATGCTGTGTTGAAACCAATCGAAGCCCTTCCTCTTAAACCGGGACAATCCAGCGGTATCTATATGTAGTTATCGTTCGACAATCATAATTTGACATATGTACGATCTCTTTGAAGTAAATGGATAAGTATATCAGAAAATTGAAATACATAGCTTACAGTAACAATATCATGTTTGTGTTTCAAATTCATGATATTGTGTATTTCAATGATATTGGATTACTAGGGATATTATAGTCAACATTTGAGTAAAGTGTATTCAACATACTTATTTAGCTTATAAATATGTTTAATCGTATGGGTACGTAAATCCTACATTACTTAGTAAAGTATGTCAAGTGTATTTTTGGCTATGTAAAGATCTTTCGGAATGAAAAAGTTGCGAATATTATAGGTTACCCATATTTCGATAATTAATTGTGTGGGGGACAACGTTGCCCCAAACCGTCTCTTGTTAAACCTAAAAGCTCATGGTATCAACATTTGAATGGACTATAGTTTCATCCACGGCATTAGGGTCTGGAGCCAATTTGGTATGTGGCCTGTGTGGACATCGGTTGGGTGAATGCAGCAACCGAACGCTATTATATTTCGTTCGCACATTGTAGAGAAAAGGGCATGTTAAATCTTAAGGGGGCAAATCCCTAATCCCCCAATTGGGTCATCCAGTCTTTGTGCAAAGTGCTTAGGTAAAACAATATGTTTCAAAGTGAGTAGCAAAATGATCTACCAAAAACTTCCGATGAATATTTTTTCGGGGGCTTTATTTCGGGGAGGCTGGGGTGAGGGGGAATCATGGGATGTCGGCTAAAGTTATTTGCCTCTATTCGGGTACCACATGAGAGTGCTGACGATAGTTAATGTGACTCAGTCGAGTACTTTTCGAGAAATACTGCTTACAACCAAACAGAACTGACAAGCAGACAGCTACGATTGCATAATCTTCGCAAACCTTCATCTGTCAAAGATAATGAACACACCACGAAATTAGTAACCACATTAGCAAAACCAGAAAATTACGTAATATAAAGTAAATAATCTAGCGAAACACGGACCCACACAACACCTATACACACACTTAAACACACACACACACACACACATACACACAACTACACCCACACACCTGAACACCCACACACCTACACTACCCACCTACCGACACACACCACTAACTAATTCAACACACACACGGACTAAAGGGACGCTGGTCTTCACTTACACCGACTTAGACACCTCGGCTCTCCTTGGATTAGATGCTAGGTTTGTTTTAAGGTATTATAATATTACGTAAACTACACACGAACGCACGACCTCGCACACGTACTAACGCCCGCAAGCACACCACAATTCACACACGCACGCACACACACACAAACACACAAACACATACATAATTATATACACACAAGCAACCACACACACTTGCATAGCCTACATGCACTGGATATAAACGCAGCATATCGCAGAATCACACTTCATTTTAAGGGGGAATGGGCGTATTTATTTGCTCATTTATATACCTTTTTTATCCTTCCTAGACTTCCATCAAGCATACCAGCTTAACGTTCCATATTTTCATCGTCTCGTTCCTTGTCTCCGTTCTGTAATTTATAATCCGTATATACCGGTAGGTATATATATATATATATATTGGACCGAAATATATAGTTCATTGTAAAAACTTGGCATTTGTATGATATAGAGACAGCAATTTCACATTAATCCATAAAGTATCGAGCAATCAATTACTGAAATTAAATAGACTAATAGAAGGGTCCATTGTCCATATTCTTAAACCTTACCATAGCGAGCCTTAACATATTTGTGCACGAATGAAGTAAAAATAAAAATTCAATCCACATGAAACTGGAATAGAACCAAGCAGTCTAAGCAATTATAATAAGCAATAAATAGTAAAAAATATCCGATATATATACCATCTTTGCACCGATGAAATATCAGAATCTATTTATGTATATACAGTATACACCGTATACAGTATACACCGTATACAGTATACACCGTATACAGTATACACCGTATACAGTACACACCGTATACAGTATATATTCCAATACAATTACAATAATGATACAAATTTTCCAGCGATATTTTCGACGTAAGAGTAGCCTATCAAACCAATATATACGCCGCTCCACAACCGAAGTCTGCCACTATAATCGACAAACCTATTCCGGCTGCCCATAAACATATATCTAAATCCGGGGGGGGGGGATCGTAAAGGGCGGGTACTACAATTCCCCAAAATGCGGTCTAATGTAGAGAAATATCGTCGCCTAACGTGATCGCCTCAATAAAGAAGGGGAATTGCCCCCCCCAGCCCCCCCTGTAACCCAAATCACCCCCCATAACTCACGTCCAACCTGCGCCTCCTTGCGTGCTACTGTTTCTACGTGTAGCAAAATCAGGGTTTTACATTTTCTATGGAGGTGGAAACAGTAGATTTGAAAATGCTTAGAAGTGACAAGCACATTAAATGTTTATATACGAAATAGGACATATAGGAGTAACGAATATTATAAAAATTAAATAGGAGCTTTACCCTTACTTTCCATCTGTGTGTGTGTGTGTGTGTGTGTGTGTGTGTGTGTGTGTGTGTGTGTGTGTGTGTGTGTGTGTGTGTGTGTGTGTGTGTGTGTGTGTGTGTGTGTGTGTGTGTGTGTGTGTGTGTGTGTGTGTGTGTGTGTGTGTGTGTGTGTGTGCGCGCGCGCGCAACTATGAAAAGGACCCTATGATATATGATAAATACAGAGACACAATGCTGTAATATCATGTCTAGGAGCCTGATTATTCACCCCTAACATTGGTATCTTCTGGCATAATAACAGTACAAGACCAACATTTGTCAACGGAGGGCGAGAGAAAAAGAGAGACGTTAAAATTCGTTATGACCCGAGAGAGAGAGAGAGAGAGAGCGCGAGAGAGAGAGAGCGCGAGAGAGAGAGAGAGCGCGAGAGAGAGAGAGAGAGAGAAACGAGAGAGAGAAACGAGAGAGAGAGAACGAGAGAGAGAGAGAGAGAGAGAGAGAGAGAGAGAGAGAGAGAGAGAGAGAGAGAGAGAGAGAGAGAGAGAGAGAGAGAGAGAGAGAGAGATAGAGAGAGAGAGAGAGAGAGAGAGAGAGAGAGAGAGAGAGAGAGAGAGAGAGAGAGAGAGAGAGAGAGAGAGAGAGAGAGAGAGAGAGAGAGACGTTATAATTCGCCACCCCCGCGCCCTCTGCCGTGCTAAAGGGATATAAAGTAACAGATTGCGAGGACAAGCCCCGAGTTTATGACCCCCCCCCCCCACCCCCCCCCCCCCCCCCCTCCTCCCCCCAACACGAGCATCAACAACCGTCTCGTTACCGTGGGGGAGTTATTACGGCCTCTCGGGGGTGCTCGTAGTCTCGCTGTTTAATTCCTTCAGTGTCGGCATAAAGGCTAATTAAGTTTGTGACGTTCTCTTGACTGCAGATTATATTTATATTATGTTAATGAAACGTTCCCTATCTAAGCTAGCATTGTCTAGCCTAGCTAACTCAACCTAACTTAATGTTACTTATCTTAATCTAACCTACCTTTAACCCTAACTAAATCGACTTCAAAATGTGGGAAAGATTTTCTGAGCAATTTTGGAAACACAATATTATTTTGAGAAACTGCTTATGGTTCACTTTTTGGGCGATTTTAGCATGTATTCATTATTTTTCTAGTTTCCTTCCTAGACCTCCATTAAATTTAAATAGAACATCCATTAGATCCCCCCTTCTATATTAATTTGTACATTTTTCTATCGAAAAATGTCCCGGCCGAAGGCCGGTCTTCTAACATTACAGGCTCACTATCGTTCGCCAGGGAAAAAATCGACACCTAAATAGCACGAAAGGTCTATATATTGAAGAAGAAATGGGGCGAAAGGTCTTAAAATCGACTAACTAATGGGGCAAACATCTTAAAATCTGAAAACTAATGGGGCTAAACATGAGGGAGAAAGTTGTCCAGAAAACCGGCCCATCCTCCTTTAACCCACTGAGCCCCAGCGACACACTGTTTGCGTCCAAAATGTTTGTAACGCTAAACCCCAGGGACGCATAAGGTGGTTAATTACTCCGGTCCTATGGCACCTAGAGGGCTCAGATTTGTATGGCAACTATGTAAGTATCCCACGCAACAATGCCGATGGTTGAAAACTCTCACCGTCCAACCGCGCAACAACCTGTTTTTGCCTACACATTTCCCCATGTTAATTCCGACTTTCGGGCGCACCGTAGGACTCCTTAATGACCTCGGGGATTGTTTTTTGTGGGTTTTCCTTCATTTCTAACCCATTCCTGGTGTTTTCTGGGGGGGTTTTTCTTCACAACCTGCTGGTCTAAACCACTAAGATCAAATTAGTGGCATTCAGTAGGTAATTATCACCCTCTTGTTTTTATCATTAGGAGATGTTTAGGTATTCATGACTACGACTGTACAACTTCGTGGTAAAACACAAAAAAAGTTAGAAAAGTGACGTGTGGGCGAGACAACCGGATACTGAAGAACAGATTTACCAGAAAGAATTACGCAGAAGGAAGAAAGCATTACGCAAACGAGGTAGAACATTAAGATTAGGGTTTTATTAATGTATACTTATGTTCTCTCTCTGCCTCAATT
>CM064480.1:71339729-71379717 GCA_032716605.1 Paralithodes platypus
CACACACACACACACACACACATACACACACACATACATACACACACACACACATATACATACATACACACACACACACACACACTAACACACACACACTAACACACACACACAAACACGGACACACACACACACTAACACACACACACACACATACACACACACACACACACCCACACCCACATACATGGACACACCCACCCACACACACGGATACACACACACTTAACCTCTTAACCTCTCCACCGTATCAGACCTCCACAAACAGCAACTCCAGCAATTTGGCACTAAACTGCTGAACAACCCAAGACATCGACACTTTCTACCCGCCGAAGCACCTGCCCCACAACGAGCTGTCCGCCACCACAACCGACTAGTCCCTATCAGAGCTCCCCGGACAGACCGCTACAAGAACAGCGCCATTCCAACAATTGTTAATTTTATAAATTAATAATAATTTAATGTACACCTTATATGCACCCACCCGTGTTTGATTGTATGTGTGGATATATATAAATATACGTACACATATGAGCTTGTACGTGGAGTGTATATATTAAATCTGTGTTTTGTGTTTGTTTTTAGTGCATGTGTTCATATTAAGAGTACGCTGTATGTGATACATCCTATACCTTGACTGTTATCTTGTTCTATGTATATGTTCAGCTCCCGAGCTGCGCATCTCTCAATAAACCGTTAATTATTAATTATTATTACACCTGCCAGTAGTAAACACTAATGGGCAAAAGGACTCTTCGGCGAAAGAGCCGGCTGCCCTCATGCATTGTTACCGGCCCCACTAGCGCGAAAAATAAGAACACAAAAAGGAACAATACGCGTGTCGTAACTGTAATCTTTGTGCCGCTTGAAATAATGCTTCTTCCGGCAATGGCTAATCCGTATAAGCTGCCTGTATTCAAATACTGGGAGTGCTGGGATTTCAATGGATATGCTAGATGTTTTTATCTATATTATTTGTTTATAAAAGATACAGTGATACATGCAACAAAAGGTTACTGTGAATATATGCATTACTGTATAAAATATCTTAAAACACACACACACACACACACACACACACACACACACACACACACACACACACACACACACACACACACTTACACACACAGAAACACACTTTCTAGATAAATTTGTACATTATTCGCTAGAAAAAAAAAATCCTAAATTAAAAACTCGCTAACGCTTGAAATGGTAGAATTCGACAACTATATGGGACGAAAGGTATTAATATTGACAATGAAGTAAGGTGAAAGGTCTTATGATAATCTGCATTTCCAACGTGATTGTACTTTGAATATTCTACCATATTAGCTAAACTAAGGCATAAATAAAAATCCCACATGCATCAAAATATTCTATAAACTCGTGACTATTATATTCTGTATAATCAGGCCCTATCCACACTTTTCCTATTTTTTGTTCTTTCCTTTTCCCTTTTTTTTGGGGGGGGGACTCAAGACAGAGCCAAAATAGGGACAACACAACAGAACACATAAATAAAAGTATAAACATAAATCTCACATATCAAAATAATCCAATAACTCGTGCGGGCGGATTCCACATTCCATATCAATATTTACCAGAAATATTGAATGTGCAACGACTCCTTCAACATATCTGGCCAGCAGGGAATTCATCATCTACACTTCGAATTGAGCCCCAGAAGTTCCTCTCACACGAATAGTTTTGTTGCATAGGTTCAGACATCTCTGAGTACAACTAGCACATATGGGTTCTGATAATAATTTATGTATCCTGGGGGAAAAAAAGAAAAGAAAAACAAACAGGCAAAGCTGCCTGTAATAGCTCGCTCTCTCGCTCTCTCTCTCTCTCTCTCTCTCTCTCTCTCTCTCTCTCTCTCTCTCTCTCTCTCTCTCTCTCTCTCTCTCTAAAAAATTTGCTAATGATAGATTAAAATCCTCACAAAATGACGAAGAACGGGTGAAATTTGTAGAGCTACGACGCAAAGCCAAAAAGTTAATTAAACAAAGTAAAAAGACCTTAGAGTTACATATTGCGAATCAAAGTAAAACAAACCCGAAAGAATTCTATAGTTATATCAGAAAGAAAAAAAGTAGTTACTTCAACTGTTGGACCGTTAGTCGATGAAAATGGAGAATACACCAAAGACGAAGAACAAATGAGTAATGCCCTCAATACCTTCTTTGCATCAGTTTTTACAACAGAAGACCTCAGTGATATCCCTACACCATCGCCGATTCAGATTGATAATTCAGATGTCCTAAGCAATATCACCGTTACAGAGAGAGAAGTATTGAATTGTTTAGATAAACTCAAGGTAAATAAAAACGCCTGGACCTGATACAATCTCGCCTAGAGTTCTAAAGGAAGCTAAGGATGAGCTCTCTAAACCACTGACATTACTATTCAATAAATCCTTGCAGTCTGGAACTATGCCGATCAGTGGAAGCTAGCCAACGTAACACCGATATTCAAAAAAGGCAGCAAATCCCTATCCAGTAACTATCGTCCAATTAGCTTAACATCAGTTGTATGTAAAATGCTAGAAACGGTCATACGAGACAGACTCGTAAATCACTTAGAGGAAAATAACATACTTAAAGATACTCAACACGGCTTTCGTAAAAAAACGTTCCTGTTTAACAAACCTCTTAGACTCTTCCACGATATCCTCAACCTCTACGATGAGAGTAAAGCTGTAGATATTATATACCTTGATTTTCAAAAGGCCTTGACAAAGTTCCCCACAAACGTTTACTGCTAAAACTAAAAGCGCATGGAATAAAAGACGGTGTGTTGAAATGGATAGAAAATTGGCTCAGCGACAGAAAGCAAAGAGTAGTCATAAACGGTAAGGCATCAAAATGGACCAATGTAAGTAGCGGGGTACCCCAGGGATCGGTACTAGGACCAATTCTCTTTCTAATTTACATCAACGACATAGATGAGGGTCTCACCTGTTACAATCTCAAAATTTGCTGACGATACAAAAATTGCAAATAGCGTACTCTCAAAAGAACAAGTTGACGATATGCAACACAATCTAGATAAATTGTCATGTTGGGCCCAAATTTGGCAAATGAGTTTCAATGCGGATAAATGTAAAGTACTACATATCGGATACCTAAATGAGAAAGCAAACTATTCGATGAATGGCACTCAGCTTAAGAATGTAAACAGAGAAACCGATCTGGGAGTAACAATATCGAGTAACCTAAAACCGAGTAAACAATGTTCAGAAGTTGTTAAGAAGGCAAACAAAATAATTGGCTTTATAGGCAGGTCATTTGAGCATAAATCCAAAGAAGTTATCCTAACCCTTTACAATTCCTTAGTCCGCCCTCTTCTGGAATACTGCGTTCAATCCTGGTGCCTTATTACCAAAAAGATATAAACAAGCTAGAACGAGTTCAACGTAGAGTTACCAAAATGATACCTAGCCTAAAGAACAAACCATACGAAGAGCGTCTTAGAGAATTAAATCTATTTCCTTTAACCCAGCGCAGATTAAGAGGCGACTTAATTCAAGTGTTCAAAATCATCAAAGGCATCGACAATATGAACTGTAGTAAGTACTTCACTATCGACCAATCTAATTACACGCGGGGAAACGGTTGCAAAATTATTGGTAAATCTTTTAACTCGCACGAATCTAAGAATTTCTTCTTCAATCGAGTTGTCAACTTGTGGAATGGGCTTCCCCGAAACGTTATAGACTGCATCACCGTTGATTCATTTAAACTCCGCCTAGACAAATATCTCGCATCAAACCCGCGACTAACTGCGTTTGTAAATGAATAACTTTATTTTATCCCCCCCTCAGTTACTAACCCATCTGTCCCCTACTAACTTCCTCATCCTGCCACGGACATTAGTTCCAGGGCAGTAATTCCCTTTCCAATGTTCCCTTACCCACTCTAAACCACTGTTTGGACACTTGATCCTCAGTGTTTTGGAGGACAAGCAACCTAGAAGGGTCACTGGATCTGTTGTTGCTTGATTTCCTTTGTACTCCTTTGTACTCCTTTGTACTCCTTTGTACCTCTACGATGAGAGTAAAGCTTTTGTAGCTATTATATACCTTGATTTTCAAAAGGCCTTGACAAAGTTCCCCACAAACGTTTACTGCTAAAACTAAAAGCGCATGGAATACAAGACGGTGTGTTGAAATGGATAGAAAATTGGCTCAGCAACAGAAAGCAAAGGGTAGTCATAAACGGTAAGGCATCTAAATGGACCAATGTAAGTAGCGGGGTACCCCAGGGATCGGTACTAGGACCAATTCTCTTTCTAATTTACATCAACGAACATAGATGAGGGTCCCCACCTGCATTAATCTCAAAATTTGCTGACGATACAAAAATTGCAAATAGCGTACTCTCAAAAGAACAAGTTGACGATATGCAACACAATCTAGATAAATTGTCATGTTGGGCCCAAATTTGGCAAATGAGTTTCAATGCGGATAAATGTAAAGTACTACATGTCGGATACCTAAATGAGAAAGCAAACTATTCGATGAATGGCACTTAGCTTAAGAATGTAAACAGAGAAACTGATCTGGGAGTAACAATATCGAGTAACCTAAAACCGAGTCAACAATGTTCAGAAGTTGTTAAGAAGGCAAACAAAATAATTGGCTTTATAGGCAGGTCATTGAGCATAAATCCAAAGAAGTTATCCTAACCCTTTACAATTCCTTAGTCCGCCCTCTTCTGGAATACTGCGTTCAATCCTGGTGCCCTTATTACCAAAAAGATATAAACAAGCTAGAACGAGTTCAACGTAGAGTTACCAAAATGATACCTAGCCTAAAGAACAAACCATACGAAGAGCGTCTTAGAGAATTAAATCTATTTCCTTTAACCCAGCGCAGATTAAGAGGCGGACTTAATTCAAGTGTTCGAAATCAGCAAAGGCACCGAAAATATGAACTGTAGTAATTACTTCACAATCCACCAATATAATTACACGCGGGGAAAACGGTTGCAAAATTATTGGTAAATCTTTTAACTCGCACGAATCTAAGAATTTCTTCTTCAATCGAGTTGTCAACTTGTGGAATGGGCTTCCCCGAGACGTTATAGACTGCAGCACCGTTGATTCATTTAAATTCCGCCTAGTCAAATATCTCGCATCAAACCCGCGACTGACTGCGTTTGTAAATGAATAACTTTATCCTCCCCTCAGTTACTAACCCCTATGTCCCCTACTAACTTCCTAGTCCTGCCACGTTAGTGGCAGGGCAGTAGTTCCCTTTCCAATGTTCCCTTACCCACTCTAAACCACTGTTTGGACACTTGATCCTCAGTTAGGACAAGCAGCCTAGAAGGGTCACTAGATCTGTTGTTGCTTGATTTCCTTTGTACTCCTTTGTACTCTCTCTCTCTCTCTCTCTCTCTCTCTCTCTCTCTCTCTCTTTAAACTTTAAAGTTTACTAGTAACGAACCAAATAGTAGCATCGAAAAAGTCCCTAATTTCAAGAAAGCAAACTTCCATAAACTTAGAGCTATGTTTAAAGAAACTGACTGGAGCTTTTTAATTAACAATAACGACATAAATACATCTTGGAAGTTATTCGAAACCACTTACCTAAAAGCAGTGCAAGACTGCATACTATCGAAAATACGGCGTCCAGGCCATAATAATAAGCCCAAATGGTGGAATAAAGATATTTCAAACTGCCTGCTTGCTAAAAAAAATTGCTAATGATAGATTAAAATCCTCACAAAATGACGAAGAACGGGTGAAATTTGTAGAGCTACGACGCAAAGCCAAAAAGTTAATTAAGCAAAGTAAAAAGACCTTAGAGTTACATATTGCGAATCAAAGTAAAACAACCCCGAAAGAATTCTATAGTTATATCAGAAAGAAAAAAGTAGTTACTTCAACTGTTGGACCGTTAGTCGATGAAAATGGAGAATACACCAAAGACGAAAGTACAAATGAGTAATGCCCTCAATACCTTCTTTGCATCAGTATTTACAACAGAAGACTCAGTGATATCCCTACACCAATGCCGATTCAGATTGATAATTCAGATGTTCTAAGCAATATCACCGTTACAGAGAGAGAAGTATTGAATTGTTTAGATAAACTCAAGGTAAATAAAACGCCAGGACCTGATACAATCTCGCCTAGAGTTCTAAAGGAAGCTAAGGATGAGCTCTCCAAACCACTGACATTACTATTCAATAAATCCTTGCAGTCTGGAACTATGCCTGATCAGTGGAAGCTAGCCAACGTAACACCGATATTCAAAAAAGGCAGCAAATCCCTACCCAGTAACTATCGTCCAATTAGCTTAACCTCAGTTGTATGTAAAATGCTAGAAACGGTCATACGAGACAGACTCGTAAATCACTTAGAGGAAAATAACATACTTAAATATACTCAACACGGCTTTCGTAAAAAACGTTCCTGTTTAACAAACCTCTTAGACTTCTTCCACGATATCCTCAACCTCAACGTAGTTCAACGTAGAGTTACCAAAATGATACCTAGCCTAAAGAACAAACCATACGAAGAGCGTCTTAGAGAATTAAATCTATTTCCTTTAACCCAGCGCAGATTAAGATGGCATAATCAAGTGTTCAAAATCAAAAGGCATCGACAATATGAACTGTAGTAAGTACTCACTATCGACCAATCTAATTACACGCGGGGAAGGGAAACGGTTGCCAAATTATCGGTAAATCTTTTAACTCGCACGAATCTAAGAATTTATCCTTCCATCGTGTTGTCAACTTGTGGAATGGGCTTCCCCGAGACGTTATAGACTGCAGCACCGCTAATTCATTTAAATTCCGCCTAGACAAATATCTCGCATCAAAACCCGCGACTGACTGCGTTTGTAAATGAATAACTTTATCCTCCCTCAGTTACTAACCCATATGTCCCTACTAACTTCCTAGTCCTGCACGTTAGTGCAGGGCAGTAGTTCCCTTTCCAATGGTCCCTACCCACTCTAAACCACTGTTTGGACACTTGATCTCAGTGTTTGGAGGACAAGCAACCTAGAAGGGTCACTAGACCAGTTCCTTTGACTCCTTTGTACTCCTTTGTACTTGTATCCCTCTACGATGAGAGTAAAGCTGTAGATATTATATACCTTGATTTTCAAAAAGGCCTTTGACAAAGTTCCCCACAAACGTGTACTGCTAAAACTAAAAGCGCATGGAATACAAGACGGTGTGTTGAAAATGGATAAAAAATTGGCTCAGCAACAGAAAGCAACGGGTAGTCATAAACGGTAAGGCATCTAAATGGACCAATGTAAGTAGCGGGGGTACCCCAGGGATCGGTACTAGGACCAATTCTCTTTCTAATTTACATCAACGACATAGATGAGAGTCTCACCGTACAATCTCAAAATTTGCTGACGATACAAAAATTGCAAATAGCGTACTCTCAAAAGAACAAGTTGACGATATGCAACACAATCTAGATAAATTGTCATGTTGGGCCCAAATTTGGCAAATGAGTTTCAATGCGGATAAATGTAAAGTACTACATGTCGGATACCTAAATGAGAAAGCAAAAACTATTCGATGAATGGCACTCAGCTTAAGACGTAAACAGAGAAACCGATCTGGGAGAAGGAACAATATCGAGGTAAACCTAAAACCGAGACAACAATGTTCAGAAGTTGTTAAGAAGGCAAACAAAATAATGGCTTAGAGGCAGGTAATTGGAGCAAAAATCCAAAGAAGTTATCCTACCCCTTTACATTCCATTCGTCCGCCCACCTCTCGAATTCTGCGTCCAATCCTGGTGCCCCTATTACCAAAAACATATACACAAGCTAGGACGCGGTCAACAAAAAGTTACCAAAATGATACCTAGGCTAAAGAACAACACGTACGAAGAGCTTCTTAGAGAATTAAATCTATTTCCTTTAACCCAGCGCAGATTAAGAGGTGACTTAATACAAGTGTTCAAAATCATCAAAGGCATCGACAATATGAACTGTAGTAAGTACTTCACTATTGACCAATCTAATTACACGCGGGGGAAAAACGGTTGCAAAATTATTGGTAAATCTTTTAACTCGCACGAATCTAAGAATTTCTTCTTCAATCGAGTTGTCAACTTGTGGAATGGGCTTCCAAAACGTTATAGACTGCATCACCGTTGATTCATTTAAACTCCGCCTAGACAAAATATCGCTCATCAAACGCGCGACTATGACTGCGTTTGTAAATGAATAACTTTATCTTATCCCCCCCTCAGTTACTAACCCATCTGTCCTCTACTAACTTCCTAATCCTGCCACGGACATTAGTTCCAGGGCAGTAATTCCCTTTTCAATGTTCCCTTACCCACTCTAAGCCACTGTTTGGACACGTGATCCTCAGTGTTTTGGAGGACAAGCAACCTAGAAGGGTCACTAGATCTGTTGCTGATTCTTGATTTCTACTCTCTCTATTCTCTCTCTCTCTCTCTCTCTCTCTCTCTCTTTCTCTCTCTCTCTCTCTCTCAAGTGAGAGTGAAAGAGTGAAAGAGAGCCAACTCAAGGTCGTTTAGAGTCAAAAGTCACATGAAAAGACAGATTGAAGGACGTTCAGCGCTTACTTGTGAGTAGGAGAAAATGGGAAATCGGTTTACTGGGTTAGAGAGTTGAACAGATAGGGGTGAGAATGTGTTGAAAGTGGGTGCCCTTCACTCTTCGTAAGGAAATACACTGAGAAAGATCTGAAGAACACTGATTATGGTAATAGTGGTAGGAGAAGAGAGAGAGAGAGAGAGAGAGAGAGAGGGGAGAGAGGAGAGGAGAGAGAGAGAGAGGATTGTAGGGAATGAGTAATAGGAGGTGAATTGATGAACATAACATGTTTTTTATTCTAACCAAAAGCTTTTGATCTCAAGTATCGTGCATAACGAACAAAAACATTTCAAGTTCATATATGAGGTGTCTTTAACCCATTCACTACGGTGACGTCCATTTGATTGTATTCTGGCAACTATTAGACAATACCCTTTCAGGTCCGGGGATGGCCATTTAGTATTCATAAATAGTGTTTACTTAATCTCATAATTCCCTCTCCAAAATTAGTGTTATGCATACAACTCGCTCAAAGACAACTGCAGAGGTTGAAGTAATTAGTGTTATGCATACATGCTGCAGAGTTTGTGCAGAGGTTGAAGTAATTAAACTAATGTTTCTAAAACACCCTGATGGTCACAAAGGTTTAAAGTATCCCTGTAAGGACACAATCGCGTCCTTGCAGTGCGCCGAAAAGGTTCATTCAGGTTCGGAATGAAGTTTACCCTCTAAAAGGCTACAGACTAGCAATCAATCCTTTCAGCTACCATATATCCTTTTTCCTAGATCGTCTAAAAGTAGCCAAGCTCAAACAATAAAGACGTTGCCGGTACATAGAGGGTTAATTGTTAACCAAAAGATAATGGGATCCATTTGGTACCAACTGAAGAGACCAACCAAGTTTGGTTGATATCCATTATATTTGTTCTCAAGCTATTTTACGAACAGACAGACTCGAAGATATACACACAGACACTTCCACTAATAACACTTTCACCACCACAACCACAACCATAAACAGCATAAAAAACACCAATTCCATCACCACCAATACTTCTACTGCATTTATTCCACAAACCACCATACACACACACACACGCACTCACTCACGCACCAAAGTTATATTGCACACATTCCCCCGACCCGCTGCATTCATAGTCAATAGTAATATCATCACCACCACCACCACACCATTCCTAACAACATCACGTCACCAACACCTCTACTTTAATAACAACACCAAAACCACCTCCAACATCACCACAACAACAACCAACCTCTACACCATACTCCAACACCACCTCTAACAACACCAACACTACCAAAACAACAAACAACATGTACACCATACACCAACACCAACACCCCCACCACCACCAACACCTCCACCACCAAACCCACCACACTAACAACACAGCCTCCACACCTTACAGCTACACCACCACCAACAACCACCTCCACCACAACCTCCACACCTTACAGCTACACCACCAACAACAACACCTCCACCACCAAACCCACCACACTAAAAACACAGCCTCCACACCTTACAGCTACACCACCACCAACAACACCTCCACCACCAAACCCACCACACTAACAACACAGCCTCCACACCTTACAGCTACACCACCACCAACAACAACAACTCCACCACCAAACCCACCACATAACAACACAGCCTCCACACCTTACAGCTACACCACCACCAACAACACCTCACCACCAACACCCACACACCAACAACACAACCTCCACACCTTACAGCAACACCACCACCAACAACACCTCCACCACCAAAAGACCCTCCACCACAACAGCACCACCACTAACACCTCCACCACCAAAAGAACCTCCAATAAACAACACCACCACCAACACCTCCACCACCAACAAAACCTCCACCACCAAAAGAACCTCCACCAACAACACCACCACCAACACCTCCACCACCAAAAGCACCTCCACCACCAACAGAACTCCACACCTCTCACAGCAACACCAAGGTTATATTGCCACACAACCTCCCACCCGTTGCATTCAGATTCAATATCAGGCCAGACTAGAATTTGTGTGAGTGAGACATCGCGGTGACGGAGATAAAGTCACGTATATCCGGATTTGCCTCCTTGTTTCTTTTCTGCGAGTGTTGGAAATTACGCTTCTCAAGTTTATGTGACTAATATTGTGTATACGGGTAATCCAGTTATTCCTGAAGATAATTATGTTGCAATGTTGTTATCAAGTTATTCCTCTTAAGCGGCTAGTGGCTGGATTTTTTGTCTATTAATTCATTTATTCATTTATTTTTTATTTGTCCTTGGTAGACCTCCATCGAGCTTAGAAAAACACCCCCTAGACCCCCTTTCAAGATAAACAATTATATTTACCTGAGGGAGAACTTCTCTGAGTCAAGAGGTTAATTACAGATGATTGCTTCGCTATGTATGCTGTACACTAGCCGGACTCATTTATGATACAATGGAAACGTTGTTTGTAATTTACAATTGCAAAAGACGGTTGTTCAATCTGCACGGAAACTATTGCAGTATTCCGTAAGCAAGAAGATAGAACGAACCGAATGACTAAAAATATTTCAATTGTAAGTCCTTACATTTTACTTTGTTTTAGGGAGTACACTACATACATTGTCTTTAATGCTTGGATATCATTGCATAAATATCCTGGCTTTAGAAGTCTTGGCCATTAAAGTTTTAGTTTTGTAAATATTGGTCCTGAAACGTAGGCGAACTAATTATAATGTCTGAGCCTCTAACTCCATTATTAGGAATAACGTTAGATATTTCATTCGGTCAGACGATTTTTGTGTCCATGGGAAAACGACTTAGTAATATTCAGTAGGCTTTATTATCGATTTTTTGTTCTTCTATATTCCCTTCCAAGTGTATATACAACTTTCTGAAGGTTGGTATGATAAATTAGATGTCCTTTTCACTTAGATGTAATTTGCTTGAAAGGGATGCAGTTCCAGCTCATGCCATCCTAACCACTGGTGTCGCATCCATTAATTTCAGACCCTGAAATCATAGCACTACATTATGGCTGTTAGTGACCTTTGGTACAGGTACTGCAATATTTTGCTTAATATTTAACGGACGAGTAATCAAGGAGAGATAGACAGTTTTTCTGGTCCCCCTTCTTCCTCATGTTTAGCCCCATTAGTTTTCAGATTATAAGACGTTCGGCCCATTAGTTTGGCGATTTTAAGATCTTTCGCCCCATTTCTTTGTCCATATTAAGACTTTTCGTTTCATTTAGGTGTCGATTTTGTCTTGGCGTGCGATAGCGAGCCTGTAATTTAAGAGAAACCGGCCATTGGCCGGGAAAATTTATCTTGAAGGAGGGTCTTGGGCGGATATTTTTTTAAGCTTGATGGAGGGCTAGGGAGGAAACTAATAAAATAATAAAAAAATACATAAATGAGGAAATAAATACGCCCATCCCCCTTAACGCTTCTGACTACGGATCTGCCAGTCCAGTATCGAATTCCGATTTGGGTTGGTGTGCCTGTGGTGGGTCGATTATAAATTAGACGGGCTAAGGATTAACCCATGAGACGAAGGTTAACTGTAATTACCTGGACAATAAGCAAATGCCCCTGAGTACCAGGAGGGGCATCATACACACCATAAACAACTCCAAAAGGAATTGCCACGGAGAATAGCGTCGCAGCCAAGGGCAGCTTAGGGCACTATAGTCCGTCATTCTAGGTTAAGCAGAAATCGTAACCTCTAACCTCTGCAACTCAAAATGGGCTAGAACAAATGAGCTGTCAATTTATACACGTATTCCCTAGCCAAGTTTTCCTATATGGTAGAAAAATTAGCTCGGTTACTCTAGTCCTGTTTGAGTTACAGAGGTTAGGGGTTACGATTTCTGCCCAAGCTAGAATGAACGGACTATAGTAATACTATAAACCAGCGTAGTGGGTATAAGAAAATAAACACTTAGGGACCAATGAAAGTTGGGAGAGTATGTTTAAAGATCAGCATATACAGTAGGAAGAACACTTGGTATTGAAGTCATAGGATAATTCTGTAATGGGAGTAAATGGACAAGTTTAAAGTGTGTCACAAGAATAAACTGACTTGTCCCCTACACAATAGATAAACACAATAGTTAACACTGTATATAAGTAACACCCCGTTCTTAACATTAATCATCAATTACAAACCCCAATGTACTTGAATAAACTAATGAAAGCATATGGTCCTCCCGGCAATCGAACTCGAGACACCACACCCAGAACATAAGCACCTAAACCAATACACCACCAACACAGTCAATAAAAGACAATACGGCGTTGAAGGTCAAAGGAAAAGTTGGCACAGAGGGTCAGACACGATATGGCACTAAGAGCAAAATACCGTACAAGAGATGAAAAACTGGCATTGGTGTGTAAAAAAGAAAAAAAAAAAAAAAAAAAAACAGTGCAGAAAATAAAATTGCCTTGGAGAGGGTGACCGGTGGAAAGGTTGGGCCATTAAGGGAGCCCACCTCGCTTGTTTTTCTCTTTCTCTCCCTCTCTCTTTGGCTTGTATTCATTCGGCCCCATTAAATTTTTTGATAGAAAAATGTCTCCGGCAAAGCCGGATTTCTCCATGCAATGCTGGCTCGCTATCGCTCGCCAGGAAGATATCGACACCTGGATGGGGATAAACGTCTTAAAACAGTTGGCTGAATGGGGCCGAATGGATACAAGCCAGGGAAAGAGAGAAAAGGAGAGCGATATAAAAAACCCGGTGACCCCCGTTAAAGAAAGCGTGAGCCCCGATGAAAGAAAGAATCCATTAAAGGGAGGGGGGGTCAAGGGGGTAGGGTGGTGGGGGTGGGGGGGTGGGGGGGGCGAGGAGGTGCCAGTCTGGGTAGGGGAAAGGGATGGGGTGCCAGTGTGGGTGAGGGAAGGGGTGGATATGAGAGAGAGAGGAGCTGCCGGGGGGGGGGGGGGGGGGGGGGTTGAGAGAGGTGGAGGATGTGAGAGAGAGGTACGTATTTTAGACTTGTCCGTGGTGGTTGGATATTGATTGAAGTTACGCATCGGTAACTTTCTGGGACTGACCTGACAAGTTTGATTGCAGATCAGAGTTAACTGCATTAAAAACGAGAGAGAGAAAGAGAGAGGGTGTGTGAGTGTGTGTGTGAGAGAGAGAGAGAGAGGGGGGGGGGGGGACAAATACAAAGTCAACTCACAATCACACACGAATTAAAACATAACTTTATTGGAAAAGGGCTACTAAAATCAAAGTCATTAATAGTCATAGAGATGGCTAACTCATGTCTGAAACGAGTGGATGGCAAGGCAAGACAATATATGCGTTGCCAGTGAAGGGAAAAAAATGCACATAAAAGGAAATTTTTAAACAAAAACGTATAGCACTGGTAGTCTCTCGTGGAATATATGTAATCCAAAAATATGTTTCGCTCTAGAATATTTAATGAAAACGTCCATCCATCGATCAGCCAAACACACACGCCGAGAAAATTAAAGCTTGCTAATAGCGCCTAATAGCCTAATGATTCCGTCCACCACCGAGGTTATTATATGTAGCTCGGTTCTGAACAGTCGTATATATTACAACACCGCGGCTCTCCTCTGATTACCCCTCCACAAAACTACATAGAAGATCCAAAGTTCTTTTATTGTATTAATGAGTTACATTTATGTAGATATGTAATTGGTTGAGTTAATTACAGTAAGCTTAAATAGGTTATGGCAAAATGGCTAATAACTACATATATTAATGTATTCTATTTAGATAAATATGTAACAGGTTGGTATGCATCGACTAGTTTAGGTTTGTGCTAGGTGAGAGTAATATAAGTATGCATTATATTTGCTATACATTTATATCGCTATTGAACAAGTTGGAGTGAATTAGACTATGTTAAGGGGAGAAGGGTGGTTTATATTTGTTAATTTATGTATATGTTTATTATTTTATTATTTTCCTCTCTAGACCTCCATCAAGCTTAAAAAACACCGGCCCAAGACCCTCCTTCAAGATAAATTTTTACATTTTTCGATAAAAAAAAATCCCGGCCGAAGGCCGGTTTCTCTTAAATTACAGGCTCGCTAGCGCTCGCCAGCAAAATATCGACACATACATGACACGAACAGTCTTAATAATGACAAACAAATGGGGCGAAAGGTCTTAGTAACGCCAAACGTCATAAAATCTGAAAACTAATGGGGCTAAACACGAGGAAGAAGGGGGCCCAGAAAAACGACCCATCTCCCCTTAAGGTAAATCCAGATGAGTAACATAAGTATTATCATATATACCTACAGTCGTGAGCAACACATACGTATTATCATATCTTCAGTCGTGAGCAACACATAGCTAGAAAAATAAATAAACTAATGGTAAATTGCATTCTCGCCATCCTCGGGTATTACCAAGATTTTGTAGCGAAATAAGCTGCTAATAATGAAAACTTGGCAATTTGATGACGCCGAGACAAAGCAGTATTATATTTTCCATTGAGAATCGATTAATCGGATGCTAATGGATTCAATTCACCACCAGCTGGAAAAACAGACTAGGCACCCATCTAAATTTGTCTCCAACTCAAACGAACCCGTATAAAGATGCAATACAAAAGGAATACAAATGCTTCAGAACGTGTATCCATAGGTTCAGAGGTTCAAATGGGCGTATCCATATTATGGAGCCCTATTGTACCCTCGGATGCCATAGTCTCAAGCAGACCCATATACTGTATATTCGTGGACTTCACCTATTTCTATTTACGGGTGTATACAGTATATCTGGAAACGAATTGATGAATTGAATTGTCTATACATCGACTACACAACTATATACAGTATACTGTACTATTTATTGAAGACAAAAAATACACATTCTAGCCAAAAACCAATCCAGATAGTTATAATTGCTTAAAGAAAAACACAGGGGGTCCACAACATTGTATGAGTGGGTTAGAGACTATGGCATCCGAATGTAAAGTTGCCCACACAAGTTATGTTCCTCGTCGTGATCAGATAATAACATGAAAGTAAAATGGTGACCGGTCAACTCAACCAGTAGACCATTTCAACCAGTAGCTCTCAACCAGTACCAAATCAACCAATACGGTTAGGTTAGGTTAGGTTAGGTTAGGTTAGTACTATATTTTGGCACTGGTTTGGTTGGTCTGGTTTAATTTGGCACTGGTTGAGAGCTACTGGTTGAAATGGTCTACTGATTGAGATGACATGGAACCAAGTAAAATAGTATGAATGAATTGCGAGTGTGGTTTCTTCTAACTATCAGTTGACTAATCTGATGAGTTAACCACTAAATACGAAAATACACACGTAATTCAACCCTGCGCATTATGTTTCCATGTATAAGATCACGGCCAGGAACAAAATACTTATGTGGGCAAGTGTACAAGGAAGGGTCAGATCTGGGTTGGACCAAGGAACCTCGCGACTGGCCCGCGTCCATTTCCGCGCTATTAAACCATAAATCATTAATTACCAGCCAGACATTGGACCAAGGCCACGGGGTAATTAATCTCGAGGGTGGCCTCTATTATTTCAACACTTCAATTACAATTCACAATATAAACAAAACATAAAAACGTAAAAGAAAGTTGCAAGTGTTACCCCTTTTGGTGTTCGAAGACGCACAAATTCATCAAACGATTGTATTTAGATCATGAAGAATCTGTGGGAGCTGAAGGGCTAATTAAGATAATTTTTACCCCTCTGATTGTTCAAAATCCTTCCTAAACTACATTAAATTACTTAACGTTATCCAAAATATTGGTATAAAACCTCATAATCATAAATGGGTAAATATGTGAGTCAGATACAAGAGGAGGTAGAGGGGTAGGAAGACTTCCATTGAGATGAACAAACTGTGCAGGACAAGCGTTGGAAGATAGAGGAATGACTATAGATCAGGCAAAAGAACTGGCAATAAATAGGAATGAATGGAAAATACTAGTGAATATAGGAGTGTAAACGCGGTTTTTTGGAAGAGGGGGTCAGGCGCCAGTTGGACTAGATAATTGTCCGTCAGGCTCCTGGCCCTGGGAGCAGGTATATTATGAAGGGTACGCCTGGATGCATGATGGGCGGGCATTGTGGTGTGCTCCGCTGCATTTCTGCCTGCGGAAACCGTAGCCTCTCTGAGAGATCTGGGACCTGGGAATCTTATGCTGGGGACCCCAAATGGGCCTGGGTCTCTGGGTTTTTCTCCTGGGTGACCTAGATGTATGTGAATTTGTGTTTTGTTTTTGTTTTGTTTTTTTGTTATGTTGTGTTGTCTCTGTCTCGAGTCGGCCACCCTAAAAAAATAAAAAAATAAAAGAAAAAAAGGGTATGTGCCAGAGTATATAGATAGATAGATAGATAGATAGATAGATAGATAGAGATAGATAGATAGATAGATAGGAAGGGCGTCTAGTTAATCAGAGAGGTGCATAATATCCCCATGAATTCGCCGGCTATCATAAATCCTTCCTAAACAGTAAAATAATCTAATGATAGCCAGGATATAAAGAAAAATATCTTCACCCGTCATGAAAGGGTTAAGGTTGAAGCTATATTTCATGTTTTGTTTTTTTACTCTGAATGGAGATTTAATGACAGGCGCACAAAAACGAAAGCCTCCAGGAATTTAACCGTTTCAACGAGATTAAAACAACGTTATATATTAGCCTAACTACCTCGATGATTATATTTAGTTTGTGGTGATTTATTAGATTTCGAGGATTTGGTGGTATAGTTTTACACCCTTTGATTCATAAAATTCATTCCAAAGCGGCTAAAATCGTCTACAGGTAGCTAAAATCAAACCAATCTTAGCGTCATCTGATTGAGAAGGTTACATGTGAAATCCGAAAAAGTTTCATTGAAACCATTGACAAAAAACAGGATGAGAAATGTGTAACGTCAAGAGGCCGGTCGATTAAGGGAGCCCACCTCGCTTTTTTTTTTATCTTTCTCTCCCTTTCTCTTTGGCTTGTATCCATTCGGCCCCATTCAGCCTTCTGTTTTAAGACGTTTATCCCCATCCAGGTGTCATTATTTTCCTGGCGAGCGGTGCGAGCAAGCATACATATATTTTTGTTTTTGACAGCAAGCTAAATTTGTACATTTTTCGACAGAAAAATTTCTCCGGCGAAGCCGGATTTCTCCATACAATGCTGGCTCGCTATCGCTCGCCAGGAAGAAATCGACACCTGGATGGGGATAAACGTCTTAAAACAGTTGGCTGAATGGGGCCGAATATATACAAGCCAGGGAAAGAGAGAAAAGGAGAAAAAGATAAAAAAAAAAAAAAAAAAACAGGTGACCCCCTTAACAATACCCCGGTGAGCGGAACAATGAGCACCATATGTCTTGACTTGTTATTTTGTGCCAGCAGAGGACTTTCAATTTTATTCCAGTCATTGAGCAAAGATTAAATACAACACAACAAATAATAATAACAACAACAGGGACAATTGGCCAAAAAGGTGAAGGAATATTCGTAATTATGCTAGTATTTAGCGTTCGTTGTGTATTATACTACTGTTTGCCAAATGTTGAATAAATCGCGTAAACGGACCAAAACAATTGAAAGACTAGCTTGCATTAAGTATATCGAGTCTGTTTAGTAATGAATGCTTATCTACTTACAAAAAACAGTATTTGACCGGATTGCAAACCTGTTATTAAATAATATATATATATAAATTTATATATATATATATATATACCGGGATATATATATATATATATATATATATATATATATAGTATATATATATATGCAAGATCTCTCCTAGGCTGAACAAAATAACGTTATTATAGTTACATGAAAAGCAAGAAAATATCCTTGATTGAGTGTAACCAAAACAGGTGAGAAACGAGGTTGTTATTGGGACCATTGTATTAAGCCGGTTTTTAGTCAGTTAACTTCTTATAAAATTCAATTATTGTGCATGATTAAATATCTCTTTATAAACAAAATTATCATTTAAATATGTATACTGTATCAGAACATTTAGACTGCTTATTAAAAAAAAAAAAAAAAAAAAAAAAAAAAAAAAAAAAACATAAAATGACTGAACACGGCAAAACGTGTAGTAAACCATCTTTGAAGGAAGACTTCTGTCGAACTTCTTAAAATTCAAGTCTAATTATTCGCCACCCTTTCGTGCCACATTATATTAGATATGAACTTTTTCCCATTATTCATCAACTCACTCACTCACTCACTGATCCTTTCATAGTGTATGTGTGTACTTACTCTAGTTGTATTGCGGGAGTGAGCATGCTCGTTATTTCCCGCCTCCTATATGTGTAGGTGTTATATGTATCGTTGGAATGGCTGTGGATGTGTGTGTAGTCTGTAGTTTTAGCCAATTGGCGACATCGGAAACGAAGGCTTAGGGTGGATCTGTATGGTACCATTCTCACTATAGACGGTACCGTCTCGCCCGAAGGCTTAGGTAGCCATCAGCTTAGGTGAACCATATGATACCCATCTCGCCTTGTACCATTTTTGCCAACCCCAGATGGGATGTCACAACGTCGTCCACTTATTCCAGGTACCTATTTACAGCTAGGTGAACTGAGGCAACACATGAAAGGAGACAAGCCCAATTTGTCTCCGCCCGGCCGGGGATTGACCCCCGACCCCTCGTGTGTGAGACGAGAGCTCTACCTACTAGGCTACGGGCTGTGTGTGTGTGTGTGTGTGTGTGTGTGTGTGTGTGTGTGTGTGTGTGTGTGTGTGTGTGTGTTTGTGTTTGTGTGTGTGTGTGTGTGTGTGTGTGTGTGTGTGCGTGCGTGCGTGCATTCGTGCGTGTGTGTGTGTGTGCGCGCGCGCAGGAGAAAAGAAAAACGACTACCAAAACCCAAGAAATAAACATATCACGACTCAAATTCAAAAATCGCACCAGCATTTATTCCTTCAACTTCACAAACTCTCTCAAGAAGTAAATAAAGTTTGCCATTGGTCGGACACAACCGTTTCTCTCATGAATATTGCGGTCTGTGACTCTCGGCTGAAAAACGACACAGCCACATTGTCTTTCCCGGAGAACATGTAAACAAACTTTATTAAATTTTCGCTCGTGTTGGCTTTCAGTGGGTAGATAAAATTCCTGCTCTCGCCGACGGCATATACACGTAAGATAAGTTAAGATCTAATTCACCTAAATGGTTTGACCATAATTGTGCTAGAGTAACTGAACAAAAAGCAATAGCCTACAATGCATACACAAGATCAAAAACACATGAAGCCTTTAATTACTTTAGAAACATCAGAAATCATGCCAAAACTGTATTAAACCTAACTAAATCAAACTTTCTCCATAAGCAGGCAAATAAACTTCTAAATAATCCAAATGATAACAAAATATTTTGGTCTACTCTTAACTCATTCAAATCCAACTTCACTACTGCTTCATCCATTCCACCATTAAAATCTCGACTGGCAATCTTGTAAGTGACCCACGAGGTAAAGCTAACCTTCTTGCAGATATTTTCTCCACCAACTCAACCTTAGATGACATAAATCAAGATGTCCCTGTACTTAATTTTAATTCACCTGAAATTCCCTCACTTAAGATCCACACCAGACATGTCAAAACTATTTTGCAGAATCTCTCAGTAGATAAGGCTCCTGGTCCAGATGAAATTCCTCCAATAGTACTTAAGAATTGCTCCTTGGTGCTCGCTCCTGTATTGGCAAAATTTTTCCGTCTGTGTACTCATACCTCATGCTTCCCAGTACCCTGGAAAGAAGCAAACATCCATCCAGTTCCTAAAAAAGGTGCCTCTTCAGATCCATCAAACTACAGACCAATAGCTATAACTTCCACTCTTGGCAAAGTTTTTGAAATTATATTAAATAATCACATAATTAAGCATCTGGAGAATAATAAATTAATCAGTGATAGGCAATATGGTTTTAGACGATGTCGATCAACTGCAGACATTCTTTGCCTTCTTACGCATCAAATCAACCAAGCTACAGACCAACATGGTGAAACACATACAATAGCACTGGATATATCAAAGGCATTTGATAGAGTCTGGCATCAATCCTTATTGTCGAAGATGTCACACTACGGCCTTGCATCATTAGTTCCACTAATTTCTTCTTATCTTCATAACAGAAAAATACGTGTAATGGTAGATGGCCTTTATTCTCAATTTCACTCAATAAATGCTGGTGTTCCCCAGGGATCAGTTTTGGCCCCAACTCTGTTCCTCATTCATATCAATGATCTCATATCTACCACTCATAATCCAATACATTCCTACGCAGATGACTCAACACTCCACAGTTCCTTCACATTTACCAATTCTTTCACCCAACCCGATCTTATAAATTCAAAAATAAACACTGCAATTTCTCTGAACCAGGACCTTTCTAGAATTAATGAATGGGGACAAGAGAATCTAGTTTCCTTTAATGCACAGAAAACCAAGTACATTCAATTTTCTAACCGACAGAATCTCACTGACTCCCATATATTTTTTAATGATGTAAATATTCCCACTTCCCCTAGTATTGACATTCTCGGTGTAACATTAACTACTAACTTGAGCTGGACACATTATGTTAGAAGCATTGCTAAGAATGCCTCTAAAAAACTGGGACTCCTGTACAGAGTTCGAGAATTCTTCACTGACGAGCAGTTGGCCGTAATATATAAAAGTCATGTGCGCTCTCAGATGGATTACTGTTCACCTCTGTGGGGTGGAAGTGGAGTGGTTGCATTGAGGCAGTTGGACAAAATTCAAAATAAAGCTATTAGATTAATCAATAACCCTGCAATCACACAGGACCTTCCTACATTAGCCATACGAAGAAACGTTGCATCCCTTGCATTATTCTACAGATATTTTCACAGCAATTGTTCCGAGGAACTTGCTTCAATTGTGCCGCCTCTCCACATCTTTCCCCGTAGAACTAGGGCAGCTGAGAGCGCCCATGAATTTACACTTTCTCCTCCACAATGCAGAACTTCTGCTTATCAGAATTCATTTATCCCCAGAGCTACTACTCTTTGGAATTCACTTCCCTCGAATTGCTTTCCACAAACTTACAATCAACAAATGTTTAAATCCAGTTGTTACAAACATTTTATGAATGGAGGATGCCTTTAGGCACATGGACCTTTTTGTTTTATCTGTGTTTTTCCTTCCTCCATTCATTGTCTCTTAAAAAAAAAAAAAAAAAAAAACATGACTTGCTGCTGGTTTGTCTTGTGTGTTTATTGTTTAGGTGACCCTGGTTCCATTTGTATTACTATTTACACATATTTTTTGTTTACTCAATTGTAATCTTACATCGTCAAACTTTACCTTTTTATACACCATATTGGCTTAGAATGATCGTGAAGGACTGTTATTATTGCTAATTGAATATATTTGATTATATAAGTTCTGCAAAATAGAACCTTTCAGTTCTCCCAACCCACACAAACATATAAAACACACATACAAAAGAGCCCACAAACACAAAATAAGTAACCTTATCTAATACGCAATCAGCTCTCAGGAAATCCATATTGTATGGATTCAATTAGGTTAGCTGTGGGCATCGGGTGTCGTATGGTGGCTCTAGATAATAATGCAAGGGGTTTTAACACCTTTAAAGTAAATAACTATACATGAATAATAAATATATATACTGTATACACACACAAATAAATACATAAATATAAAAATACATAAATACAATACAAATGTGTCCTTGGTGTAGGTGACAGACTAATCTAAACTTGGCCTCTTACGCGACCAGACCAGTCTTGACGATTATAATGAAGGGAAGAGCGTTCGTACGATATCGGATTAAAGCTCCAACGATTACGTCATACATTATCATACATTATATAAATCGGTCTAATAACCAAAATACTTTACAAAACTACTGATTACTGATATTAAGGTCTTGTTAATTTGTTTTAGGAGTTTGAATGTCATACTCTCTCTCTCTCTCTCTCTCTCTCTCTCTCTCTCTCTCTCTCTCTCTCTCTCTCTCTCTCTCTCTCTCTCTCTTCTTTACGGATATATAAAAGATATATATATATTTATTATATAATTATATATATAATATCTATATATATATATATATATATATATATATATATATATATATATATATATATATATATATATATATACGGGTATATATATATATATATATATATATATATAAATATATATATATATATATATATATATATACTAAAAAATACCCCCTTTACTGTTTCTCCTGGTCATATAAAAGGCAGTCACACGTAGGTCAATATAATGTCGGGCCAATATATCGAAATACCAAGCCGTAATACCACACCAATAACAACCCAGAGTCTAATAACGGCACACTGTATGAAAGACTATGAAAGGAGTAAATAAAACCAAATTGAAAAATAGTAATACTTATTTACCCTGGACTGTTTGATACACTTATCTATATACCTTCTAGATGGGTATGTCGCTACCAATACAACTTTTTAAAACTGTATTATTATGGACACTTCAATCACCCTTCTCATACCTTTGTTATTTTTGTTTTCCGTAAACAAATAAGTATGGAACAATTAGGACTGTTACTGGTTGTAGTAACAATTTTTTATTTTATTTTTTATTGTATCGAAAATGTAAAGCCAGAGACAAATTCGCATACCAATATCTGTAACAATGCCGATTCTAAAGAATACAAATATGTCCTACTGTATAATTATCATGTTCATAATACTGATGTTGATATAAATGTCCTTAAAACTATCAGTATGCAGCGACTGACTGGGGACAGAGGTGCATGGGGGCGGTTCGTTCGTGGCCACCCCTTCGGGGATCGCGGCGTCAGGCGATAGATAGATGCAGCGTAGGAAGGACCTCTTGAAATCAAAGTATACACATACTGTATATATACCTTACTTAACCAAATGACCCTCACAGGTTCTTCCTAAATCGAATAAAAGCGTCCAATAAAAGATAGAATATAAGGAAGAAAGGTGAATAGGGGTTTCGTGGATTTCCGTTCGAGTAAAATCAAGGTCAAAATGAGTGGGTTGTTTTTTAGATGTTAGATTTACTTATTCTAACCCCTTACTAAATCGCACAATTATTTCGTAGCAATATTAATGAAGCTGACATAATATATACTCAGCTTTAGAAAATTCATAATCAATCAAAGGGTTACAGACTATCTAAGCCAACCATCGGACTTTGACATATCCTAAAATTGAATAATTGTCACGAGAGCGCTAGAATAAAGCCTTTATTGGTATCATTCTTTAGAAAGGAGATAACCGCATTCAACACTTGGCTTTGTGCAAGTGAGTTTGAAAGCTAGGCTAATTCATATTCATCCTGTAGAGAACAAAAATAATACCAGCATCACACGAGCGCTTTTTCCCTCAAAATTTATCAGCAACTCTTGTCTGGCACCTTTCCAGTTAACCCTTTACAAGACTAACGTAATCTACCATCAGCTTAATTTCTCACACCAAAATTTCCTCTGAAATGTTGCCGGAAAAAAAATAGGACGTGTAAATAATACTACAAATGGAAGCAGAGAGAAATAAACAAACAAACAAGACAATCCAGCAGCAAGTCTTGTATCTGCGGTCGGCGAGAGCAGGAATTGTATCTACCCACCGAAAGCCAACACCAGCGAAAATCTAATAAAGTTTGTTTACATGTTTTCCGGGAAAGACAATTTGGCTGCGTTGTTTTTCAGCCAGCAGTCACAGACCGCAATATTCATGAGAGCAGCTATTGTGTCCGACCAATGGGAAACTTTATTTGCTTCTTGAAAGCGTTTGGAAAGCTGAAGGAATAAATATTGCTGCGATTTTTGTTAATGCATTGGTACCTTGATTTTTAGTGTCCTGAATTTTTGGTATCTCGAACGTATACAGACTTACCAAGACAAACACGCACCAAGGCAGGCGCGCAAAATTTTGCATAAGTAGTGTAAATGGACGAATATGATTGTCCACAACCAGAATAATTATTGCTAAATATACTGTATATATTTCAGTAAAACACTCTTGCAATACGAAGTCTTTCACCTCCCCCTACGAACACAAACACCATCATAAAAAAAAAACACACCAAAAAAAAACCACACACACACACAGTGACCCTATTTCATAAGCCATTATTTCTCACCTGATCCATAATATTATATATTGATGTTAGTTATTTTATCAGGTAAGGTGTAGTGTTTGTAGATACTATTGCAACTGGTTAGCTGTAAGATCAAAGAAGGTGTGGTGGCTTAATAATAGAGTAGGAAGGGTTCTAGGTTAGTTAAAATAAGACAAAGGGTTCTAAGTTTATTGTAAGATCAGGTAAGAGGTTCTGGTTTAATTAAATAAAGAGTGGGAGGGATTCTAAGTTAGATATAATAAGACAAGGGGTTTTAGGTTCGTTGTAAGATCAGGTAAGGTGTTGATATGGGGTTCTAATGGTTCAGATAAGGTGTGATGGGTTTGTTGTAAGATCAGATAAGGTGTTGATATGGGGTTCTAGGGGTTCATATTAGGTGTGATGGGTTTGTTGTAAGATCAGGTAAGGTATGGGGTTCTAGGGGTTCAGATAAGGGGTTCTAGGTTTCTTGTAAGATCAGGTAAGGTGTTGATATGGTGTTCTAGGGGTTCAGATAAGGTGTGATGGCTTAATCCAATAGTGAGAGGTAGTTCAGGAATTTGTATTTTGTTTTTGTGTGTTCATTGTTTTCTGTTGTGATGTCCCTATTCGGGCTCTGTCTTGAGTCCCCCCCCCCCCCCAAAAAAAAAGTGGGGATTGGGCCTGAGTATATACATACACATACAGTACATACATACATAGTTCAAGATATGCAAGATATTCGTTACAGTCAAAAAGACAATATCCCCTCCCACGTTTGCTCCAAGTGGAAACAGAACCATTGTTATTGAAAGCTTAAAAGGGGGGGGGGGTTCGTTTTTCTTGCCCCCTTCTTCCTTATGTTTAACCTTCTAAGTTCCGAGATCTTAGGAAGTTTGCCCCATTAGTTTGACGATTTTAAGACCTTTCGTCCCATTTCTTTGTCAATATTAAGACTTTTCGTGTCATTTAGTTGTAGAGTTTTGCAATAGCGAATCTGTAATTCAAGAGGAACCGGCCTTCGGCCGGAGAATTTTTCTATCGAAAAAAGTACAAATTTATCTTGAAGGAGGGTCTCGTGGGGGTGTTTTTATTAGCTTGATGGAGGTCTAGGGAGGAAACTAACAAAATGGTAAGAAGATACATAAATGCACAAATAAATACGCCCATCCCCCCATAAACGCCCAAGAAGCCTCAAAATAGTGGATGGGGGTAGGTCAAGAGGGTTGCTGTTGTTCACACACTCAAACATTCAGTACTCTTTCTTCTTCTTCTTTTTTCTTCTCTTACAGAAGAGGTGGAAAATAACCTTGCCATTTGACTGTACTATAAAAGCGATAATACTCTCCATTATACGTAGGATTGTTGAGAAAAGGATACGTTCTGGCATCTTGATAAAAGGATACATTCTGGCATCTTGTCTAATCCACAGCTGTATACCTCGCCTACACTGGGTTGAAGTACAGTTGGCTAAATAAGTCATATATTAACAGTCTTTACTGTATAACGGTATTTGAAATAATCATACTATCTAGAACTGGTATATATATATATATATATATATATATATATATATATATATATATATATATATATATATATATATATATATATGATTATATATATATAGAGAGAGAGGAACAAATAATAAACAAATAAATAAGGATGAGAATTGTAATAGTGAAAAATCGACACCTAACTAGGGCGAAGCGACTTAATATAGCCAAACTTATGGGGTATTCCGCGCATATACTTACCTCTTTTCGGTTAAGTTTCACGTATTTCTACTCAAGCTGTTACAAATATAATGTCAGTATTTATGATTTAAGATATGAGGGTGTGGGTTAAAGTTCTGTAGGTGTTCTAGAAGGGCCTACCACTTGTTCAGGAGGAAGGTCTTGAAGGACCTCAAGTGCCCCAACTAACAAGTCCCCTTCTCCCAGGGAACCCTGAAGATGTTGACCAGAGAACATCTTCAAAGGAAGTCTGGTTGGCCTATCCCCGATCCCTGTACACGGATTATTATGTGTTTTCCACCAACCAACTTCACTTCCAAACTCAATTAATGAAATCAACAATGAAGTCTAAGCACGAAACAGTTGAAAGCAGTGAAGTAGAGCTTGGTAGCGAAGAACGGAAGGAAAAGGCAACTGTAGCCAAAGGATAAATATATCTACAATACATCTTACTTGACTATGACTCCCACAGGTTGAGAATGAGCCCCTCAGCAAAGGGCGTTATTAATCTAGCTACTACTTCCAGACAAATGTATATAATTCAGGAGGATTTCTCGGGGTTAGACGGATAATTGAGATCGTTTTGAACCCTATGATTCCTGAAGTTCATAACCAAAGTTCAGTACAATTTTCTGAAAGTAGCCAATATCAAGCATATCTAGTTTTCATCAGATTGAAAAGATTACCTGTTAACACTGTCTACGTGGTGCGATGCATAAGGTGTTGATTTTCGGTGTGAGCATCCTGGATTCGAATCCACGGACTGCCACATGTGTTTGTAAATTTCATTAATCGATTTTAGGAGTATAGTTGGTTGTTGGAAGGAACATAAAAATTAAAAAAAACAAAATCTACCAATTAAAATGTAAAACTTGCAAACTAAACAAACCAAAATTGGGACAAGGACAATATAAAGTCAAATTAAATTATCAAAATCGCTATGTGGAAACAACGCTTACTAAAATGAAAATTATTAAATAAAAGAACACAATCCACCACATAGGGTGTACATTACTACATGAGCAAGCTAATCTGTTTCCCAAGCAAACTAATCGCACATATAACAACGCACTATCGTCACGTTAAAGGAAGTAGTCAAGTTTGGGAAGTCCGGGACGTTCTGGCAAATTTTACTAAACTCTGCATGAATAAAGAAACTACATGTTACATGTCAAAATATTATTTAAAATCAAATTTGCAACATGACAAGATATTAACAATAGTAAAAAATACAAATATTGATAAGATATCTATACTATTACAAAATAATATATAAAATACAGTACAGCACTCACTAACGATAGTGCTATCGGGTAGGTACCTGTAAGCATAGCATGCCTCAAGTGACCCCTATCAATAACTACCCTACAAATAACCTACATTTATAGCACAAATAAACTAAGGAAATCGCAAAAGTAAGCAATTGATACTATCGACAATGAATACATATAATATAAAGAGAATAATTGCAAAATATGAAGTAACAACAGATTTAAACAAAGAGTACTCTTTTAACAAGAACAATAAATTTAAAAAAATCATCAATATTAATAATAATAATAATAATAATAATAGAAAAAGAAAAAGATAAACAATAAATACAGACAAAAAGTAAGCAGAGGTTATACAAGAAACTTCAAGTTAAAAATGCTTGATTAAAATTATTGATGTCAAATTTTAGAATACAGTCACAATAATTGACCCTAAAAAGATTAAATTTATGGAACAATTTACTTGCCTCAAAACCTCTGTCCAATCACTGGCTAAAACCAGGATGAAAAATGTGTATCGCCAACAGACCGGCGGAATAATGTTAAGGGGGGTCACCTGCTTTTTTTTCTCTCCCTTTCTCTCTTTTTCTGGCTTGTACCCATTCGGCCCCATTCAGCCTACTGTTTTCATTTAAGACGTTTACCCCCATCCAGGTGTCAATATTTTCCTGGCGAGCGGCAGCGAGCCAGCATATACAGTATATATATTTTTGTTTTGACAGCAAGCTAAATTTGTACATTTTTCGATAGAAAATTTATCCGGCATAGCCAGATTCCTCCATACAATGCTGGCTTGCTATCGCTCGCCAGGAAGAAATCGACACCTGGATGGAGATAAACTTCTTAAATCAGTTGGCTGAATGGGGCCGAGGGGATACAAGCCAGAGAAAGAGAGAAAAGGAGAGAAAGATAAAAAAAAAAAAAAAAAAAAAAAACAGGTAACCCCCCTTAACAATACCCTGGTGAGCGGAACAATGAGCACCATTTGTCTGGACTTGTTATTTCCTTCAAGCAGACCACTTTAGTCTATTGTATTCCAGTTATTGACCCAAGATTATAATCGAAATAAAAGAAAAAACGCAGTTGGCCACAACACGTGATGAAACATTAGTAATTATGCTATTAATGTTCGTGCAGTGTGCAATGTAGTAATGTCTGCCAAATATATATTTGCTGCGTAAATGGACGAAAATGATTAAAAGACTGGCCTGCAATACCTGTGTCGGGTCTGCTTATTAATTAATGTATTTTTACTTATACTACCGTATATATATATATATTTTTTTTTTTTTTTTTTTTTTTTTGTTCCCCAGGCAGCCTGGCCGAACAGCCCCAAGGCCCCGAGCAAGGCCAAGGCCATAACCGAGCGTTTTATTTCTTTTTCTTTTTATTCCCTGAATATGCAAGACCCCTCCCGAGCTGAAAAACAACATGCCTGTTGTTAAAATAAAAACAAGAAAATTTCATTACTTGCGTGTAACCAACACTGATGAAACCGAAGGGTGTTATTGGGCCCTTTCATTATCTGATTGGTCGTCACTTGGCAGTTAACTCTTTAATAATACATTACGTGTGTATGGAGTTATATATATATATATATATATATATATATATATATATATATTATATATATATGTGTGTGTGTGTGTGTGTGTGTGTGTGTGTGTGTGTGTATACACAGAAGAAAATACACATTAGCAATTGAAAATACAACTTATATCAAGAAACTAAACATCACGATACGAATACATCAAAGAAAATCACAACGACATTTATTCCTTCAGCTTCATAAACTCTCTCAAGAAGTAAATAAAGTTTCCCATTGGTCGGACACAACAGTTTCTCTCATGAATATTGCGGTTTGTGACTGCTGGCTGAAAAACGACACAGCCAAATTGTCTTTCCCGGAGAACATGTAAACAAACTTTATTAAATTTTCGCTCGTGTTGGCTTTCAGTGGGTAGATAAAATTCCTGTTCTGGCCGCAATAAATACAAGCCTGGTTGCTGGATTGTCTTGTTTGTTTATTGTGTTTTTCTCCCTGGTTGTTTGTATTGTTTACAAGCGTGCCTTAGCTTACATATAATAATTCACCATCAGACCTATATTTACTGGTGTGTTTTATTGGCATTATAATATATATAAAAAAACACGATCTTTCACCTCTTTAATTATTGCTCTTTATATATATTTCGTTAAAGTACTCATGTGAATCTCAGATTTTCACCTCCCTTTAAGGGGAGGTATTGACTTTGTTCCCTAGACCTCCATCAAGCTTAAAATTACACCCCCATGAGTCCCTTTCAAGATAAATTTGTACATTTTTCGGTAGAAAAATGTTCCGGCCGAAGGCCGGTTCCTCTTAAATTACAGGCTCGCTACCGCTCGCCAGGATAAAATAGACACCTGAATTGCACGAAAGGTCTTAATATGGGGTGAAAGTTCGTAAAATCGCTAAACTAATGGGGCAAACGTTTTATAATATCAAAAGCAATGGGGCTAAACACGAGGGAGAAAGGGGTCCAGAAAAAAATCCCTCAAGTGGAGATCTCCCCTTTAATCCACCCATACACAAGTAATGACAATAAGAGCATCACACAATTAGTAACCCTATCCAAAATGCAGTAACACATCAGCATATCCATAACATAAAAATTAACCACATGCTAGTTCAATTCAATAGTAGTAGGGATTCTAGGTTACCTTTTGTATCAAGTTAGGTATAGTGGCTCTAGATAACAATGGCATGGGGTCTAGGTTAGCTATTAAAATTGCAGGCTCGCTATCGCTCGCCAGGAAAAAATCGACACCTAAATGGCACGAAAGGTCTTAAAATTGACAACGAAATAGGGCGAAAAGTGTTGAAATCGCCAAACTAATGGGCCGAACGTCTTATAATCTCAAAACTAGTGGGGCTAAACATTAGGGAGAAGGGGGTCCAGAAAAACGGTATGCCTCCCCTTATCAGCCTTGCTTTAGACAGTAAGAAGAGTCCTTACACTTGGTTATATTTATACTTGCATCATTTAAAATCTGTCCAGCATTATTACAGTACAGGGCAATCTACTGTAGCGGAAACGGGAGCTTTAGATTTACTTATTTGCCAACTGCACTTTATCCCAGGGTTAAAATGTTAGCATTAAATAAGAACAAAAATATTACACATTTTTCAACACCGCTTGCGTATGTAATGCGTCGTATAATTATTTTTTGTTTTCTTATGTAGTGCTGTTAAAAATACAAGTCCTTCCACCTTTGCTCTAAGTGAAGTTAAAACCATGACTATTGAATGGTTTGAAGGCCGACAGGCTGAACAACAGCAACCCTCTTGACCTTCTACCCACTTCCACTAGTTTGATGTGTTTGGCGTTTTAAGCTTTCAATAATCATGGTTGTGGCTACATTCAGAACAAAGGTGGGTAGGGAGACATTGCTTGTCTTATATCTAACTTGGACTATATTCTACTGTTGTTAAGGGGAGGTTTTTAGTTTATTACCTTAACCTCCATCAAACTCAAAATTGACCCCCTTGTCCCCTTTCAAGATAAATGTGTAAATTTTCGGTAGAAAAATGTACAGGCCGAAGGCCTGTTCCTCATAAATACAGGCTCCCTTTCGCTCGCCAGGGAAAAATCGACATCTAAATAGCACGAAAGGTCTTAATATTGACAAAGAAATGGGTGAAAGTTCTTAAAATCGCCAAACTAATGTGGCGAAACGTCTTAGAATAAAAAGCAACGGGGCTAGACATGAGGGAGAAAGGGGTTCAAAAAAACGTCCCTCAAGGGATATCTCCATTAACCATTTATTTTGTTATTTTATAGCTAACTTAAAACCCACCCCTGCCATTGTTATCTAGAACCACCAAGCCTTACCTGATATTAGATAACTTAGAACCTCTGCCATTGTTATCTAGAACCACCAGCCTTACCTGATATTATAGCTAACTTAGAACCCCTGCCATTGTTATCTAGAACCACCAAGCCTTACCTGATATTATAGCTAACTTAGAACCCCTGCCATTGTTATTTAGAGCCACCTTATTACCTGATAATACATGGATTACCCTTAGCACATTCAGATAAAGCTCAATTATATATAGCTTGCTCTAGTGTTATAGAGACTTGTTTTGTTAAGCTAAGGAGCAAACTATTTTCTAATTTGTCCTCCATAAAATACAGGAATGTACAATTTAAAACACCTAAGGTTCTCTTTATCGCTAAAGCAGAGCGTCGTGTACAAGCTATGACTTTTGACTCTCACCGTACGTGGCACAATCACGTTTATTAGAGCAACTGTACTCCCTCCCTGAGTGACAATATTCCTGAGGTAAACAGTGGGCCGGGCATAACAACATTACCATGAATCGCAGAGCCCAGTGTTGGAGGGAACGACGGGGTAGGCTTGGAGATAGTGGCAGAGTTGGGATTGGCGTAGATAGTTATGGTGACTCGCAGGATATCGGAGTGTTACATAGAAACACAGACTTTGCAGACCCTAAGAGAAGTCCGACCTTAAATCTAAAAGAGTAGATGCAAGGGCTTAAGATAAAGGTAAAAAAGCGCAATATAGTTATCAGATAAAAGTGTAAGAAACTGAACAGCAGATGAAATTCTACGGCTATACTAAATCCACGCAAATAGGATTGTGCTGTTCAATTGTGTTGACCATATCAAAGCATGGATATAATTCTTTGGAGGCAGTACAACGAAGGATTAAAGTATTAACATTACATTTCGTTAGAGAGATATAGAGTTAAAGGGGATATGATACTGGTGGTAAAGACCAATACAAAGGATACAGGAATGATGTATTGAAGCATACAGTTCGTTTTATGATAACATAGGCACTGTTGTTTGGTACCATATTGTAGATGAGTACAAATTGCCGAGTGTAGTAATAAGCTCATGAATGTTGGGGTAGAAGAGTGAGTTAGGGATGGGAGGGGGTAGTAGACCTCTAACTGGACAAGTAATAATACCCCCGAAAGACCCCACTTTCATTTTTCCTTATACATCGATGTCAATTCGTCTAAAAGTAAGCCATATACATATTAATGTACTTGGAATCAGTAACTACGATAACATTTGATACTAAAACTGCTCACGACATTACCATTCCTGCATGTGACACTCCACTGCTCAGTCAAATGGATGTTGATTAACTTAAAGCTGAGGACGTTTCATACCTAGAACAAAAAGACAATCACTTGTTAATAGGATGAAGAAAACATTACTGACTGGATGTACGGACAAATTGATTGTTAAAATAGGACAACAAAAAAGGAGAGTCAGAGTTAAAGGAGAAAATATTATGCTGAAAATTGTACATATCTGGAAAGAAATAGATAAGCAATATATTTAGCCCTCCTGATCCTGTGGTCTTTCATGGTCTAGGTGTGAATATTATCATTTAACAGCTTGATGATTTTATATTGTTGAGAGTAAATTGATTTAGTTTTGATGAAAAGGCTTGTGATACTTGTTTTAATCAACATATTGTCAATTCTTATAGTATAAACTCGTGTAGACGATCTCCTTCGATTACAAAATAATCACTAGTAATTATGGGGTTAAGTAGTGTGAAAAGGCTTGGTTTAAATAGGGGTTTGTAACTCTAAAGACGAAAATATGATAAATAACCATAAAACAAAATAAAAACTAACGAAACGTCGACAGTTAACACTTTCAGTACCGTCGAGTCTTTATTTTTGATTTCAGCTACACGTTAACGAATTTGTGAAGCTTAGTTTACGATCTATGGCAAAGTAAGGAGGATGAATCGAAGGATAGTCGTAGCCTGTTAAATTAAATCGGGGTAGAAACGTCCTTTCTAAGGTGGAATAAAGTCGTCTAATGTTACCAGCATAAATAAAAAAAGGATGTCACCGGTACTGAAGGGTTGAAACCAGTCCTTCAATTAATTGTAGGGTCTCCAACAAACGAGTCCCTTGGAGTGGGAGAACAGGGAGAAATTTGGCCACTCTGGGTCCGCATCAGTAGGGTAAGAAACTGGAAATAACTTTGCATCTGTTCTTTATTCCGAACGTAACCCAGGCTCCATGGGTTGGGGGGTGAGCCTGGTGATTCACTCTGTACAAATTTGGAGCAAGTTGTTTTGAAGAAGAAGTTGTTGTGTTGGGCACTACTTCAAACAACCAGTTACTTTGACTGCATAATTCCATCGAATATTTAGTATGGTATTCTATATAACAAATTATTGCCAGTGAGATCGTGCAAAAAGTAAGCCGTGAATGAGGGCTGCGCACTATAAGTTTAAGAGTTAAAATTAGGACTTTTAGAGGCTATAAACCCTTCGGATTATAAGCGAGCACAGCCTGCAATGTCAAGGAAAAGCGTCCGGAGGAACCTTTTTTCGCGAGAACCCATCCAGTCTAATTTTTTGTTTTTTTCACTGTGATTGAGGTAGGGCAAAAGGCATCACTGTCCTATAGCGGAGTGCCTCCCCCCATAGTTGAAAGAGTGACAAGAGGACAGGGGCACAGGGCCAAAATCAAGGGGCGTTCGAGCAAAAATTGCCTGGGAGACAACGGGTTTACGTTAGTTTGAAGCAATTTAAAGTCATAGGAAACGGGAAAGGAAAGACTGATTTCTGGGAGAAGAGTTTTCCAGAAGCTCAGCTGTTGCGTAGAAAGAAAGTTTGAGGATGTAACGTTTCACTCTTGGGTTGGGAGAGTTGCACAGAGTAGGGTTGGAGATTGAGTTGCAAGGACGGGATTACCACGTGCCCTACAGTAAAGCGAGGTGGTATGCACTGGGATAGCTCATGAGGAAACACTGATGATTATAGTAATAGCGATTTAGAATAGCGAGACGAGTATGCAACATGTGGGGCCGGATAGAGGAGAGATTTTGCATAAAGTTTGGTGACGGTGGACGGGAGTTAATGATACGAAAGGCCTTCCTTTCAACCTTGTTCTAGGAGAGTGGTGTGAGGAAGGAAACCTCCCCACACATGTGAACAATACTCATACAAGGGCGCACGTATTACCCTGTACAGAGCAAGAAGCTGTGCAGGGGAAAAGAACCACCCTAAGGCGCGTTGAGGCACACACCCAGCTTTCTGGGAAGGCTGCCATTAGCAGACTGGTAATATGGTCCTTCCAAATGAGAGCAGAAGAAATAAGAGACACCAAGAATATTTGAGAGAAGATGAAGGGTGATGATTTTTGTATTGTTGAAGAATAAGGGATAGTCCGCTTGGGAGATCCTGACCGGGTAGATAGATGGAGAATTGGGTTTTGGAAGCATTAAAGTTAACAAGGTTTGCTCTGCCCCAATTGGAAAATAGTATTTAGATCAGAATTTTAAAGAGTGTCTATGGCTTCATTACGTTTGTCCACACCGCTTGAGGGATTGCTGGCTGGGGCGTTCTGAAAAAGTAATGGAGTACGTGTAAGGTTTGAGATCCTCTGCGTATGAATGGATGGGAATTAAGGTACAGTTTAAGGAGTATCATTTCTTAAACAATTAGAAAAGCAGAATAGGAGATAGGACAGAACCCTGAGGAACACCGGAGTTTATAGAGTTGAGGAACAGTGGAACAATGGCCGTTCCACAACCGCTGGCTATGGAATGGCCGGAAAGGAAATTAGAGACAAAAAGGCACAGATGGAGGGATAGAAACCAAAGGAGGGTAGTGTAGAAATTAAAAGATTTATGCCAGACCTCTCTCGAAGGCTTTCGATATGTCTAGTGGCCTAATAGAAAAAAGTCTCACCGAAGTCCCGAAAGGAGAGATGACCAATGTTAGTAAGATCAATGAAAGAAGATCACCAGTAGCGCGACCCTTAATGAAGCCATACTGGCGATCGGAGAGGCCAGCAGATTATGAGAAGAGAACATGCTTAAGAAATTTGGAAGCAAAGAATAGTTTAAAAAACTTTACCAAAGACAAGAAATGAGAGCAACTTGGACGATAGTTTGGAGGGTTGAGAGCGGTCACCCTTCTTTGGGACAGGTTGAATGTTAAGCAAAATTCCAGCATGAAGGGAAGACGTTAGAGGATAGTAAGACAAGAGACGAAAGAGTGTTGCCTAGGCAGGGAGTGCAGCACGGAAAGCACAGTTTGTTTTTTGAGGAACAACAGGAGGAACAAAAACAACCGTTCCGGACCGTACGCCTTATTAGTGTTTAAGGCCCAGAGAGGGTTAGACAAGTACATCTTTAGAAAGAGGATTAGGATATTAGTCATACGTAAGAGAGAGGAGGGTGTGAGAGGGAGAGAATAGCAACCGGAATCATCCACAGGTGGAGTTTTCTAGAAGCAAAAGTCCTTTGAGCGAAGAGTTTAGCTTTGTCAGAGGAAGAAGTGATGGTTGTTTGCCATCCAGAGTGGGAAAGGGGAGGGAAAGACGAGGAAGAGAAATTGTTGGAGAGGGTTTTTGGTTAGATGCCAGAAAGCTTTGGGAAGGAAAGCTAGAGTTGGATAAGTTCAGTGCATTTATTATTGGATGAAAAGGATAAAAGTGTAGGTTGGTGCAAGTCGAAGAACAGATTTGGCTTGATTCCGGGCGAAGAAACATATGGAAGAATGAGAGTATTGAGTTTTAAGGCGTCGGTACCGTTTTAAATGCTTCCTCCTTATTGCGGACAGCAGTAGAACAGGTGTTGAGTAAAACCCAAGATTTTTTAGCATTAGGTCTGAGGAGAAAGAGAATGGAATAATATGCTTCCATGCCCGATGGGAATTACATCAAGTAATGGTTTCAGCACTCTCCGAGGGTCCTCGGCCACGGAAAGCAGAAATCATTTCATGGGAAAAAATCAAAAAGAAGGACTGCCGGAAGAGATCCCAGTCGGCAGCGCCACAAATGTGCCACAAGCGCCCAGGACTATTATGGATAGGGGGGAGTCGGCACGGTCCGGGGTTGGCCGTACTGGAGAGAGCTTGGGAGACCAGGTGACAGAAGATAAGTTTATGGTCGGTGGAGCCCAAAGGAGGAGGAAAAAGAGAAAAGAGGGGGAACGGGAGAGGAAAGGTGAAAAGTCGACAGTACAGTTAAGAAGAAGGGGTAGTAGAAGTTTAGAAGAGTTCGAAAAAAGGTAAAGAATGTTGGGTCGATCTCCGATGCGACAGCGGTGGGGGAGATACAGTGGGGTTGCATGAACTAACTGCTCTAGGTCATGTTAGGATAGAAAAAAGGGAGTTCCGTATAGGCTTGTTAACCAGGTGGATCGTTAGGTATGAGGCGGGAAGAGCCATGCGGCTGGTGCGGTGGTGAACGTTGAAATCTACTAAGATGGAGGGATTTCTGAGGGGAGAAAGGGAGGAGAGAAGAAAGAACAGAAATGGATAGTAATGTGTTCCACTGTAGAGTTTAGATCGTTCAAAGAATTGGGTGGGGAAAGTTGGTAGAGTTAGGGGAAAGATAGACAGCACAGAAATATTTAGTAAGAGAACTGACAGGAAAGTTAGTTTGCAGCCATAAATGTTGCGAATTCAGAGGAGTCGAAATTGGGAACACGAGAGCGCAAGTGCGTTTGTTGTGCACATATGCCAAAAACATCCGCCTTTGGCTTTGAAAATAGGGATAGATGCAAAGGAGGATGGATACAGAGAGAAGGGGCCGATGGATGTTGCGACAGACACCTGAGTTTCGGTGGAGGAAGAGAAGCGGATCAGGTTTGAAGGCGGGAGAGACCTGGTGATCCAACAGAGGTGAAATTTGGAAAGTTAGAGGGGAAAGTCCACCGAATGTTGCAGAAGAAAGAGAAAGAAATTAATTATAAAGAGTAACAGGCCGAGGTACCAGGTAATTGTGTGGGGTCGTAAGGGGTATGGTCGGTGGGGTTTGTGGGGGAATTTATGGTTCGCCCCCCCCCCCACCGCACCACCCCCTGGGGACTCCGAGGCTGGGCTAGAATTCATATATATTTTTTTTTTTTTTAATTTTGGTGTGGAGGAATGAAGTGTGGTGTGCATGTATAGTGTAGTGAAGTGGATAGGAGGAGGAGTTGTTGGTGAGAGCTAGCTGGATTGCTCTCAGTGGTAAATGAGGCACAAAGAAAATCAGTAAGAGAGGCCAAGCAAATAAAACAGGAGTTCCAGCGACTCTTTATCACATGCCTATAACCTCACCTGGGTCTAGCCCTGATCGATTGGTGCCTACACATCTCCCCACTACACAATAATATCAACACTATAAAGCCAATCCCTAGACAATACTTAGATACATACCTCTAACGGACGAGGCAGTTTCATTGAGATCACGAAAATAAACATGAAATGTGTTGACTAAAAATGTAATGCAAAGGCGGTTTAAAACAGTTACAAAATCATTGTGACATTTGTAGAGTCAAACAAGAGGAGCACAGAGAGAGTTCGAGAGTTGGAAAGGTTAGTGGATTTATATATTTTATTATAATATATTTTATATATATATATATAACATATACATATAGATTCTCGATATATATATATATATATATATAACTATATATCTTATACTGGTAACACACACCCATCATCCAGTCTACGATTCTCGAACGTAACCTTATCTAGATCAAGCCAAATGAAATAATCAATCACTCATTATTAATCTCACTGGTAGCCATTCATCGTTCCTGTTATCGAACAAAATATATTAGGCACATCCATCCACTGTAAACTCGATTTATAAAAACTTCCGAGGCAAACTAGATTCACTATGTCATTCCATACTTTCTTAAACTCCATCACTATTACTCAGACGAAATAAACATGTCAATCATTGCTAAATCATTGCTAAAAAACTAATTGACTAGCTCCCTTACGCTACACAGTACCGTTATCACGCTAAATGACATGTGCATATCCATTCATTGCCAACTCATTGATAACAATTAATTGACAAGGACACTTTTCGCTACGGTGCATTACGGGCATCAAAGAAAAATGAACTACTCATACAATCATACCACCTACTAGGAATACAAAATACTATTAATAAAAAAACCAAAAAAAACTATAATTTCGCTTCATCATCGTAACAGGCACAATGTGAACACTGGCATATCATTCATCAGATAGTCACTGGTATACCCGACTGGCGAGATAGGCTAAGCCCCCACCTCCCTCCTCCTCCCCCCGCCCCGCCCCGCCCCGCCCCCCCCCCCCCCCCACCCACCCCCCCCCCCCCGTAAAACTGGAAAAGCAGGAAAACCGGACGACATCTCGGTGGCACCTGACACCACACCCCCCACCACCACCACCACCACCACACCACCACCAAAACCACACCAACACCACCACACCACCACCATTAGGCACCAACACCTGATGATGTGGGGATAACAAGAGAAATCACACCAGACAAGGTTTAAATCGGCATTTTTTGTCCTTGCAATATTACTGGACACTTCTGCATTCGTGTTGACAGGTTAAAATGCAATTAGATCTTTGTGTTGATGTTTGCTATAATAATTGCAATCTATATTTCAACATTTTCGAAACTGTCTGACGAAAAATTGCTGATAACTATTACCGAGTAAAGCCGCTCACTGTAAATTTCATGTCCTCATAATGGATTTGGCGGAATTGTCAATTAAATATTGGATATAATTTCGATGCTGTAGAGAAATTTATATAACTATTATACGGTATATAATATATTTTTTTTTTTTTTTTGTATTTTGTATACGTCATTAAATTTTATTTAGCTTACGTAGAATCGTTCAGGCCCAGAGATTATAGGTTTATAGGGCCATAAGAAATAATTTATGTTCGTCCAACCAAAACTGTGTCTGCATTTCTGAAATAAAATATATATTTTACGTGGAAATCAGTGTGTGCTAGATCCTATCGTTTATTGTAGCTAAGAGTTATGATTTCACGCTTTAGTTATCTGGAATTTACTTGACATAAACTCGATGGATTAATGATAACAGGCTTTAGAGTAATGCAGAATACATTTACAAGCTCAAAAGAAAATAAGGCAGATTTTAACATTGTAAGAAAACGTGTTATTTTGTAATATATTGCCAGTATGTTACGCATCTATTTTAATAAAAGTCGAATATGCAAAATAAAAGCAGAAATTAAATATAATCTCATCCCTCTATTCTCGGGCCCAACACAAGATGACCAAAAATGTTTGTACCCAGTTTCGCTATGCACCAGATAACTCGATTTATGTCACGTATCATATATTGGCTAATCGAATTCTACAACGTTCATACAGACTCGAAAACTAGCCCAACTCACTTGATATCACCTATTATATATCGGTTAATCGAATTCTACAACGCTCTTACCAACTCGACAACTCCCAGACCTGCTATTTACAAATCGGATAACCTGGTAAACAGGTTTC
>CM064480.1:71379817-71389817 GCA_032716605.1 Paralithodes platypus
TTGAAGTATATGTTTCCTTATTATTGATAACAAACAGTGAAATATAAGATGAATGACTAATGTGAAAAGTATCCATATGTGCCAGATGCAGTTGATTACTTATTTAATACTGCAGTAGAAAAAGAAAAACAAAAATATATATATATATATATTACTGTTAACAAGCCGCGACTTGCCTGACCCAAACTAGAATAAAAAGAAATGTTCGAAAAAAGGTCCCATATTCCCAGCTTTCCAGTTCACATTTTTCCATATGCAAGTGAAAGTTATCCAAAAAAAAAAAATCCTATTTTTTTGTTCGCCTGTTTTATCTGGGGCAGTTATTCATATATGCCATGAAGAGTGACGTTTAAGCTTCATGTGAGACTGCCTTGGTTAGAAGGAATTTTGTTTATTAACGCTTCTACTACCGGTGACGTCCTTTTCACTATATTTTGGGAGCTGTTAGACTATTTCATTCAGTTTAGGAAAGACCTCGAACAATTAAAAAAAACTTCAACTCTCATTTATCCCTTTAACTCCCACAGATTGTTATTAAGCTGATTAAAATTGTCAAAATATAGCTAAAATATGACAAACCAGACGTCCAATATTAGCCAAAAGTTAATTGCATATTTTCTTATATCAAATTAAATTTATATCCAAATTTCATATAAATCAAGTTCACCCTTTTAGATATTTTGCGATCAATCAAACAGACAGGCACATATGGATGAAAATAATACCTTTGCTAATCATGAGGGAGAAGGGGTGGGGGGGGACAGAAAAAAAACAACACCATCTCCTCCCTTAATATTCACTTTGCAAACTGTAAGTAGCTTCCTAACCCGTAGCTTTCCTCTCTCAAGCTTATTATACGATGACTCGCGAAAATTAGCCCTTTAAAATTCTGAGCTCATAGTGCAAGTAGCGCATAATTTGAAGTTGGGGAATCATTCTTATACGCTATATTATTAACCCCTTCAGCACCATGACGCCTTTTTACCTTTGATGCTGGCTAAAATGTGATGATTTTATGCAGTTTAAGAAGGACCAATGTTATTAAGAGAGTTTATTGAGATGACATTTACCCATTTGAGTCGTTGAGGTCGATTATAAAGTGAAGAAAATCGTGTAATGGTAACCTGAATGGGGGTGAAGGGGTTAATCCTTTCGTACTTCACTTTATTGTTTAGTCTTCTGAGTGTTCTACATGTGCTTTATTAGTATGTTTTACACCCTTTCTCATAACTTACACTTCTTATTATCTATTATCTTATCATCTACATATCTTTATCTATATCTCATTATCATATTTGAGTTGAAATTCACAGTGCCGTAGACATGGAAAAACAAATAATCCCACGAGACGAATATATGATCTCTATTGTAATTTTGTAACGACACCAAATTAACAACTACGTAAACAAACACCTTTATCGTCATGATGGTATCTTTAATCTCCTCCATTCTTTAAACATTATCATTCCTGTTTCCTTGCATTGAATTCCTTTCTAATTTCTATTAGGCCTACCTTCATTGCTTATTTTCCACTTTCTGTTCTTTCCCGTCAACATATTTGCATAATTTCCTCCTTAATTAGATTGATGGTGTTTTTTAAATATCTTTCTTTTGTCTTTCCTCTCTATTGAATTCTATTTCGTATGGCTTCATTTCTTAATTTCCGCTTTCCTCTCTTTCCCGTCAAATTTAAAGGCCTGGCTAAAATCAGATTATATTATGCAGTTTAAGAAGAACCTATGTTATTAATAGGGTTTTTGAGATAGTATTTACACATTTGAGTCGTAGAGTAAGCTTATAACGTGAAGAAAATCGTATAATGGTAACCAGAATACTGTATATTTTTCATGTCTGCTTTTCATTACCTAAATTAATTTACTCCCTCCGTTTCTTAATTTCTAGTTTTGGCTGTCCCGTCAACTCATTTTTTTTTTTTTTTTTTTTTTTTTTTTTTTTGTTAGAAGAGGTGGCTGTTAAAAGTGAGCGGTGTAACGTGGGGCGCTTTGTGGGATAAATGGTGGTCCTTAGCGTTTGGAGATGATATTGCATGTGTGAGGCAGGGCTATATTGCTGGGGGGCTGGCTATTACTCGGGGGGGGGGGGGGGGGGAACTGGGGGAGATTGTAATAGACCGGGCTGAGATAGAAATACAGACTAACTATATATTTACTATATATATCCATAGATAGATAGATAGATATATTGATATAGATAGCAATACTGTATATATATATATGTATATATATATATATATATATATATATATATATATATAAATAAATATTTATACATTGCGCACTTCTCGCATGACCGAGAGAGAGAGAGAGAGAGAGAGAGAGAGAGAGAGAGAGAGAGAGAGAGAGAGAGAGAGAGAGAGAGAGAGAGAGAGAGAGAGATTGCTCAACTTAATCTAATATACAAAATTAACATATATAATTACCGTCTTCTTTTCTTTTCCCACAGATGTCGCCCTTGTCTCAGCTGACCAGACAATACACACAGGTAAGTGATATGGAGTAGAATTGATCAATTACTATTATCTCGCTAGAAGGAAGTTCGAACAGTATATATCAATATTTGATAGCAATGTATAAATACGACTCTCCCGTCTCTACCGTCTACTCTGGCTTCTACTTTTTTCTACCATTATACAGTATTTACCGGCTACTCCCGTATCTACCCATCTACTTCCCATCTCTACCATTCCCCGTCTCTACCTACCGTTTAATGCCCGTCTACGTCCCGTCTACTTCCCCATCTACTCATTTACTTCCTGACGATTTTCCCCACCATTGACTCCGCCGCCACCCATGACTTCCCTCCTTACATCTCTTTTAGCCTCCTTCCTTCTAGACTTCCCTCCTTCCTCCCTCCCTCCATCTCTATTAGTTTCCATCCTTCTTGACTTCCCTCCTTCCCCCCTCCCTCCATCTCTGTTAGTTTTCTTCCTTCTTGACTTCCTTCCCTCCTCCCTCCCTCCATCTATATTAGCCTCCTTTCTTGACTTCCCTCCTTCCCCCCTCCCTCCATCTCTATTAGTCTCCTTCCTTCTTATCTTACTCCCTTCTTTCTTGACTTCCCTTCTTCCTTCTTGACTTCCCTCTTTCCTTCTTGACTTCCCTCCTTCCTTCTTGACTTCCCTCCTTCCTTCTTGACTTCCCTCCTTCCCTCTTGACGTCCCTCCTTTCCCCCTCCCTCCCTCCTTTACTTCCCTCCTTCCCCCCTCCCTCCATCTCTCTTAGCCTCCTTCCTTCTTATTTTCCTTATAACGCCAGAGGGTGAGGAGTTGGGTCTTCCTGTTGGGGATGGGTCAGATGTACATTTAGCTCTACTTTGGCATTAGCTTCAACCCTCTAGCTTTCAATGGTAATAGGTTTTGTAAGTATGCGGATCTCTCTCTCTCTCGTTCGCCCTCTCTCTCTCTCTCTCTCTCTCTCTCTCTCTCTCGTTCGCCCTCTCTCAAGAGGAAACAATTTACAATTATTAGGTCGGAGAGCGAATCTAGATACAACAACAAATTTCTTCACTCACAGTGTAATTGATGAGTGGAACAAACTTCCAAATAAAGTAATAGACAGCTCCTCTATAGATAAGTTTAAGAAAAATCTAGACTCATACCACAGAAAAATTGGTATGGAGTAGGCAGTAATTATCACCGTTATTATTTGTTCAGCTGAAGAGAAGAGAGCGTTAGAAAAGAAAAAAAAATAATAATACACAAATAAAAAATAAGAATAATAAACATCACTAAATATGTACATACTACTTAGGGTGATGGGTTGGATGATTCCAATTAAGCCCAAAAGTTACATGCTGCTAAGGGGAAGGGTTGCATGATTTTTTTTAATTTCTTTTTTGTTTTCCCTTTCTTTTTTTCCAATCTTTCCTGTAAATTCCTTCTGGGGATTTCGAAGCCCAGCAAGGTTAATCACTTCCAACTTTTTCATGTACGGCAATTGCCGGAGGGAACGGAGGGTGGGGAGAGAGCCTTCTTCTTTTCTATCCTTTCCTTTGCCATCTCTACTAGAATTAAGTCCTGACCACCTCGTTTGGATCGTAAGGTCTGTGTGGCCAGTTTATCTATGTAAGTCTCTCTCTCTCTCTCTCTCTCTCTCTCTCTCTCTCTCTCCTCTCTCTCTCTCTCTCTCTCTCTCTCTCTCTCTCTCTCTCTCTCTCTCTCTCTCTCTCTCTCTCTCTCTCTCTATCTCTCTCTCTATCTATCTATCTATCTATCTATCTATCTACTGTATCTATCTTATGCTTAATCTGAAACTCCGTTTAACGGAATTAGATGATTGCCGGATTGCCGGGAGGCTGAACCTTTGACCCCCAAGTCAGCCTGTATAAGAGATTGTGTTTCTGGCATTATACCATCTTATTACCAATGGAAATACTAAGACTCGCTGAAAAAAATCAGTTCTCTATGTGCGTGCGCGCGCGAGCGCAGAATTTCATTGCACTATTTGTAAAATCATCTAGTCACTGAAAATTGTTCAAATTTCCCGCAATTTTTGTTTGGCGTATCCTACAAGCATCCCCTACAACGTAGTGTTTTTGTTTACCCATATTGAATAAAAGAAGGTGCTGAGAAAAAATATATAAGCTATATATCTTTTGGTTAGAGCAATTTTAGACATGAAATATAGGTCGAATCTCGGAATATTTTGGCGAAACGGCCATTATCTAAACGTACAGGCCTTGCTATATAGCCCTATTTATAGTGTGAGAAGGGGAACGAATTATAGCAATACAAAAAAATGTAGTTAGACTCGGAAGTGCCAAATTATGATCTCTGGCTAATGAAATTCTTAGATTTTCAAGGAATTTTCAAGGATTTGGGGGAGAATGTATTAGTTTGTCCTCCTATAAACGCGTTTTCTTTTACAGGCGGTCGTAGAATACGGTGTTTGATGGCAAACTAAATTAAAACATCTGGAGATACCAGACCTCAGGAAGGATTATCCAACCTTTTCCCACCAAATTCCATGATATTGGGGCCCCCTCAGAGGGGGGCTAGGGATGTCATATGGGTGTTTATGCCCTCATATGATTATTTCTATTGCTTACAGAAGCCTTTTAGACAAAAGACACAAAAAAAAACATTTTGGTGGCTGAAGGCAAAATATTTCGTTTTTTGGGGGGCGTGGGCGAACCCCCGCCCCGGGGGGTTATGGATGTGATATGTTTTTTTGTTCCCTCCTATGCTATTCTCCTATGTTGAAAGAAGCATTTTAGAAAAAGAACAACAAAATTTGAAATTTTGATTTTCGGGCCTCATCCTAGGTTCAACCTACCCTAATTAAATGACAAGGGGCTTTTTGAACATCATAAATTTTCCCTCCAACCTCTCCACTCTATTAAAACAAATATAAAAAATGTAAGGTCTGTAAAAAAACACCACTACTATATATTGTTTATGTAGGCTAATTGTATTTTAAATTGGTGACAGAGAGTGACTATAAATAATATTAATAGGTTACATGTTATTAGGATAGGTTCGCTATTAAATCATTGTCGGATGGAAGAATATTATGAATGGAGGAATAGCTAATTGATAAGGTAGATGAATATATATACGAACTAATGTAAAATGGATGAGAAAGATCAAGTGATAATGGATTATAATTGAATGAAGGATGGGTGAATGAAAAAATTGATGATTATAAGCATGAATAAAATGAAAAAAAAAACATTCGAAGATAGTTAAAACTGAAAAATAGAGGAATATTCAAAAACAAGTGCAGATGTAGAGAAATAGATATAACAAAGTCAGAAATGAAGAACGAATGGGTAGTTATGACGTGTATGAAGAACCTATTCAGGGTGACCGGTCAACTCAACCAGTAGACCATTTCAACCAGTAGCTCTCAACCAGTACCAAATCAACCAATACGGTTAGGTTAGGTTAGTACTATATTTTGGCATTGGTTTGGTTGATATGGGTTAATTTGGCACTGGTTGAGAGCTACTGGTTGAAATGGTCTACTGGTTGAGATGACATGGAACCCCTATTCAGTATGTATATCTATTGTTAGTAAAGGAAACTCAGATCACCCAAACTTCACACTTTTTTATCAATGACATAGACTTTATTGCCTTTGGTCACGAAGGTAATCAAAGTTTCATTGTTTTATCAGAATAAATGTATAGGTGTGAACATATGAGTATCAGCTTATATACTCATTGCTATATAATAGTAATAATAAATGTTAATAAGGTACAATGGATTTATGAATATATTCTCAATTCTGAAAATTGAATTGCTTATAACATCAATAAGTTACAAAATACAGCATAATCACCCCGCCTCCCAAAATACCCTTGGATAAATGAATATATTCTCAATTCTGAAAATTTAATTGCTTATAACATCAATGAGTTACAAAATACAGCATAATCACCCCGCCTCCCAAAATACCCTTGGATAAATGAATATATGCTCAATTCTGAAAATGTAATTGCTTATAACATCAATGAGTTACAAAATGCAGCATAATCACCCCGCCTCCCAAAATACCCTTGCTCTGATAAATAGTGGAAAGTTTGTCATGGGACCAAAATGAGCTTAGGGTGATGAAAAGAGATAAGGTAGAACGGAAGGGAAACTATGGTAAAATATTATCCGGGTGGAGGGATAAAAGGTTAACACTTTTCCCGGGCCTGATAAGACCTTAAGACCTGATAAGACCTGATAAGACCTGCTTCTTTTCTCTCCTTTTATCTCTTTCTCTGGCTGGTATCCATTCGGCCCCATTCAGCCTACTGTTTTAAGACGTTTATCCCCATCGAGGTGTCGATTTTTTCCTGGCGAGCGGTAGGGAGCCAGCATATTTGTTTTAAATTTTTTTGACAGCAGGCTAAATTTTTACTTTTTTCGGTAGAAACATTTCTCAGGCGAAGCCAGATTTCTCCATACAATGCTGGCGAGCGATACCTAGATGGGGATAAACGTCTTAAATCAGTAGGCTGAATGGGGCCGAATGGATACAAGCCAAAGAGAGAAAGAAAAGGAAAGAAAAAAACAGGTGACCCCCCCCCCCCTTAACGAGACCTTGTTTGTATCTAAGGCCTTATTAAAATTTGAAAGGGGACCTCGGGGCATATGCGGGAGCTGAGACTGATAACATGGTGGGGGACAAAAGAGAGAGAGAGAGAGAGAGAGAGAGAGAGAGAGAGAGAGAGAGAGAGAGAGAGAGAGAGAGAGAGAGAGAGAGAGAGAGAGAGAGAGAGAGAGAGAGAGAGAGAGAGAGAGAGAGGAGAGAGAGAGAGAGAGAGAGAGAGAGAGAGAGAGAGAGAGAGAGAGAGAGAGAGAGAGAGAGAGAGAGAGAGAGAGAGAGAGAGAGAGCAAATGAATAGTGGGATAAAGGACGAGGAGGAGAGTGTTAAGGAATAGCTTGTATATAAAAGAACTTGCGGTCCATCCCAGGAAGATACTGTGAAAGAATAAAACAAAATATGTAGAATAACAGTCCTTGCAATGTTTTCAATATACAACCAACTCTCTGCCGTACCCCTTGAGGATTGTGATGCGTTTGGACAGTTTATTCTGGCTATCATTAAACGATACTATATAGTACAACTTACGAATTTTCTGTATGGATTTTAAAGGGTAACGACTCTCATTTAACCCTCTAACTTCCATTTACCCTTCTTATTCTAAATGCTATCGTGTAATACTAACCAGTATAAACTGCTAAAACGGTTCATTATACTCAAGGGGTTAAATTGCTTACTGAATAACTATCTAATTTTCTGACGGTAGTTTGTTTCGCGTAGAACTGACCACACACGTGGAAATATTTGCACATATACTGAATTTAATCCATGGTTGTGTTTTGTAATTATCTTAAAGGTAATAATGTATGATATATAATAATTTAGTAGTATATGAACTTCATTGAGTTGGCCTCACAGTTTACGTGTTTCCAAGAGAGAGAGAGAGAGAGAGAGAGAGAGAGAGAGAGAGAGACTATATACAGTATAACTCCATAAGCTCGTAGGGACAGAAAGGATAAAAATATGCAAGAGAGCGGAAAAAAAAAAAAAAAAAACCTGCCTGTCCCCAAAGTTACCGACCCTCACCATGAATGTCTCTATTTTTATGTTGCAACTTAAAACTTGGACCGAAAAAACGTGAAAAATGGTGCTGGATTTTTTGTTGTTCGTACTTTGCTTTGTGGGCGCCGGTAAATAGAAAACGTAGGTTTAATTATATAGCGTATAAGTCCATAAGAGCATTGATTGTTACCCCTTCCCTCCACACACACACACACACACACTGTGTATTTTCAGCTCATGAGGCTGCCATTCTTTAATAAACCGTTTATTATTATTATTATTATTATCACACACACACACACACACACACACACACACACACACACACACACACACACACACACACACGTGTGTATTTTCAGCTCATGAGGCTGCCATTCTTTAATAAACCGTTTATTATTATTATTATTACACACACACACACACCTCTCTCTCTCTCTCTCTCTCTAAAAAAATGTATGTGTGTATGTGTGTGCACTGTACAGTATGTATATATATACTGTATATATATGTATGTATGTGTGTATGTATGTATGTGTATAAGTGTGTGTGTGTGTGTATGTGTGTATATGTATGTACCGGTGTGTATATATATATATATATATATATATGCATATATACATATATAGTTTGTAAGGCCAGACTGCCTAGTAAGGACCTTGAGGTTTGTGTGGTCTGTGTATCTATGTAGCTCTATGTAGCTCTCTCGCTCTCTCTCTCTCTCTCTCTCTCTCTCTCTCTCTCTCTCTCTCTCTCTCTCTCTCTCTCTCTCTCTCTCTCTCTCTCTCTCTCTCTCTCTCTCTCTCTAAAAAAATGTATGTATGTGTATGTGTGTGCACTGTACAGTATGTATATATATATATACTGTATATATATGTATGTGTGTATGTATGTATGTGTATAAGTGTGTGTGTGTGTATGTATATATATATATATATATATATATATATATATATATATATATATATGCATATATACATATATACATATATAGTTTGTAAGGCCAGACTGCCTAGTAAGGACCTTGAGGTTTGTGTGGTCTGTGTATCTATGTAGCTCTATGTAGCTCTCTCGCTCTCTCTCTCTCTTTCTCTTTCTCTTTCTCTCTCTCTCTCTCTCTCTCTCTCTCTCTCTCTCTCTCTCTCTCTCTCTCACCGTTTCGAAGTTACTCGGATTCAAACTCGGGTTTTCTCGGTTATAAGCATTCGTTTTTGTACTAGCGCGCCACAAGTTAGGGCGGATTGTTTAGCGTCATTTCAGGCTGGTATGCGTGTTTATGAACTATTTCTTATGAAAACACCCAAACAAATGTCCATTATTGGGGTATTGAACTTTAGAACAAAATACTTTCATTTAATTTTATTGGGAGTTGTTTTGTGTTGGGATTAAAATTAATAAATTAAGATTAACATACTGTACTACCGACATATAGAGAAGCTAAAATAAAGTATAATAAAGTTAATTAGTATATTACATTAAATTGCTATACATCCATCCACAGCGTTTTTGTGTGTTATTGTAATTTCCTATGAATTATGAAAGTTTGGTACGAAAATTACGAGTGACAACGCCGCGAAATCGTTCTTCAATATTGCCAAATTCCCCCCCCCTTCTCTCCGGAAGTAGCAAACTGTGGCATACCATCCTGCCGGAACCTGTGTCCTACTGGACTGTCTTTAAGGGGGTAGATGTCCACTTGAGATATTTTTTTCTTGACTCCTTTCTCCCTCATGTTTAGCCTCATTGCTTTTCTAATTTTAAGACGTTCGCCCAATTATTTTGACGGTTTTAAGAACTTTCGACCCATTTCTGTCAATTTTAAGACCTTTCGTGCCATGTAGGTGTCGATTTTATCCCGGCGAGCGATAGCGAGCCTGTAATATAAGGGGAACCGGCTTTCAGCCGGGACATTTTTTACCGAAAAATGTACACATTTATCTTG
>CM064480.1:71394817-71486494 GCA_032716605.1 Paralithodes platypus
TGAGGGAATAAAATGAAATGACATAAATATTAATACATGAATACATAAATATATAAGAATCTCCCCGTAATTGGTTCCTATTGTTTCTGAACTACGAAGACATACTGCAAGAACCATGAACAAAAATGGACAATCTACAGTAAGGTGGTGGAATAGGGAACTATAGTGGGACTGATTAAAATAGGCATGCATTATTCAATAGTGGAAAACTGGTATAGGTGAGTGAGTGAATGTAAAATGTGTCAATATTTGTATAATAGGCGGTGTCCTGATGGATAATGGAAAGTTATTATATTGAAGAAGAGGTAAGGTAAAAGACAAAGGAAAATCTGGAGAACTTGGTGGATGTAGCAAAAAAGGCAAAGTTTTCGATAAGACCAGAACGAGATCAGTATGTAAGGCCTTATTATTATTTGAGGGCGACCTGGGGGCATATACGGGAACTGAGAGAGAGAGAGAGAGAGAGAGTAAAAATAATATTTCGCTATATATTTAAGTCTACGGTTTTCAATTTACCGGTACTCACAAAGCAAAGTACAAACAACAACAACATCCAGCACCATTGTTCACGTTTTTCCCGTCCGAGTTTTAACTTACAACATAAAAATAGAGAAATTCATGGTGAGGGTCGGTAACTTTGGGGGACAGGCAGATTGTTTTTCTTTTTCCTACATATTTTTTACCCTTTCCGTCCCCACGAGGTTTATAGTGAAATTTATATTCTCTCTCTCTCTCTCTCACACACAGACACACACACACACACACATATATATATATACCGTATATATATACTGTATATATAACAAATGAGTTGCCATTTTGATATTGTCTTAGTATGCCTAGAATCAAATTAATGAAAAGTCCTCCGTACTAAAGGAGTTAATGAAGTAAGGGGTCTAAATATCCCCTTAACGTAGATATTCAGTAAAGTCAGTAAGGGGAGGGGGGGATGCTATATTTAGCAGTATATTGAAGTGCCGACCTTGTATTCCCATTGTAGATGAACGCATTATTGTATTTAAATTGTATAATTTCAAAATACCATCGCGATTAAATTGTTTGCGATTATACACTCTAGGAGTCTAGGCCCTACCTTCGTTATACAGTACCGGCATAGATTATTTCATTCAACAGAAACCCATCATCATATACTTCATAATGATCCTCTTTATATGGTTTATGTTATTCTGCACACAAACAAGAAAATTGAAAAGTTAATATAGTCTTCCCTACTTGATCAAGGAAAAAATGCAGTTTCTCTTACTCTGACATACCGTATCCCATTTTCCACGATTAAGACCATATTCATAAGCGCGACGCATTGCTCAGCGAAAATAGTAGACACAAATTGGATTTTTTATGAAACAGGGTAATAGAAAGTTATTTTTCATTAATCAACACTCGGTTTCTTATTCATTGTTCGCCATACGATAGACGACACCCTTACTGCCCGTGTCCTCTTGCAGCCAATCAAATGAGACCAGGAATATCGAGGCTGCCACACGAAAATACTGTGTATTTATTATACCATAGCCATATATTGGATCTACTATACATATAAGTATATGCATGCAATATTCAAACATGCAACATATAAATTATAATACTTACTCGTGTTCATATCGCTACTCGGTCAAACGAATTATGACCTACTAATATATCTTTGGCATCTCAGCTCTACGCCGGCACGTGGCCCGGAAGCCAACTCTCACTTCTGTGCTGTAATCCTTGGTGACTGTGCGTCCATGTGTGCGTGCGGGTTATTTAAAGATACAAATTCGTGCTTTCGTTCGTGTGTGGCGGTGATGATCGTTGAGGATGTTCGTGAAGAGGCTCGGGAGGATGAGTATTGAGGAGGAGGAACCAGGTAGGCAATAGTGGCTTCCGTTTGCTTTCATTGTTGATTTATGTACAGTATTGCGTTTTCTAGCTCCTCCCCTAGCCTCACTCATTTATCTAGCCTCTACAACCTCCTCCTCCGCCCCGTCTCTCTCTCTATCTTGCTACCTTCCATTCCTAGTCTCTCCCTGCTTGTACTTTTTCCATTTTCGCTTCTTTATTCTCTTCATATCCCTTCTTGTCACCCGCAAATGTCCATCCCGTCTCCTCCACCCCGCCGCCTTCATTCTACCTGCCTTCCTCCACTCCGTCCGCACCACCCCGTCTCTCTCCACACCACCCTCCCTCCTCCATCCACACCACTGCACCTCCCTCCACACCACCCTCCCTCATGTTGTTCACGTAATATTTACGGTGCAGGTCCTTTTGTCGTAAGATTTTTCATTTTTATTTACGGGGGCAACCGTGCTACATAATTTGAGCGATATTGTGACTGCATTTCAGTGTTAGTACGTAATTATTACTGTTTTGTGTTTAATTCTAGAAATACGACATATCAAATTCATAGGAAAGCCTTAATAGACATCCATCGTTTCAAGTAAATATACGCAATATAAATATATTCAATATGGCCGCTACTTCTTTTCTACGTGTATGAAGGGGACAAAGGGCGAAGCTGCCTGTAGCAAATGCTTGGGTGTACAGCCAGGGACGTATGTTGTGGCTATTCTGAATCTCCAAACTGCTTTAATGAATTAAGATATACATATACTTCGATAACGGCCACGACATATGTCCCTGACTGTACACTTGCTGACATTATATTCTCAATGCTTCGGCCAGTATATTGAAGCTCCGTACCTTCTTTCCCCATTGTAGCATAACGCATTATTTCGTTCGATACACTTTCAAAATGTCGAAATTCAATTGTTTACGACTGTTTACTTTTGGCCCTACCTTCATTGTACAGTCATAAGCCATAATACCCGCACTCCCACTTGAATCTGTGTCGAACCCAATCGAAATAATCAAATGTTTTGATATATCCCAGAGGCTTCACAACTTGGCTTTAAATATTCAAAGCTTCAAATGGGCGTGCAGGTATTATAGTTTATGACTGTACAGTAGGTTTTTCATTTTACAGAAACAAACCCACTGTTAATAACGATGTTGTTAATGTGATTTCGGTTATTACAGATAGGCAAATCGAAAACATACCGTAACTGCAACTGCAAATACTGTAACTGTAACCTGCAAATCGAAAACATAATAGTCTTCCGTACATGAGCAAGGTAAAGTTGCAGTTTTCTCTTAATCTGACATACCGTATCCCATTTTCCACCATCCAAGAATACGATTTAGGCCATATTCATTAGCCCAACAACGCATTGCTCGGCGAAATATGTAGACATAATTTGGAGTCCTTATGAAACAGTTATTTTTTATAAATTAACACTCAGTTTCTTAATAACTGTTCCTCATACTATAGACAACACCCCTCCGACCCCGTCACTTCATCGGGGGCACAACTGGTTAAGCTCGAGTCACACATTCCCGTCCTGACCTCCCGTCCTCCCCCGACCACCAAAAACTGTTGGACGGCATCAAACGGATGACCTTGTGTCCCGAGTGGGCCCGAGTGGCCACGTGTGGCTCTGATGCGCGACCTCAACACGTCACCGCCCCGGAAGACGGCGCATGCACGGTTAGTGGACGGAGATCTCAACACGTGACCGCCCCGGTAGACTGAGCATGGGCGGCGACTTGGTGCCACGACCAGTCCCTTTGGAAGGCGACCTAATGTCTGAATACGACCTGTCTGAGACGCACTGTGACGGCACTGCGACCAAAATATGATGGCCGCAGTGTCGTCGGCGATGGCCCCCATCATGCATATATATTGGGGCGTGGCACAGAGACACCTCAGTCTCAACCAGCCCACTGAGTGGCAGCCAATTTTGACGGTGTGTTTCTGCCAGTGCCAGATTTTTTTTTTTTTTTTTTTTTTTTGGCTTAATATATCAAGTTGGGAGAGAAAGGAAGGATAATGGTAAAAAAAACACTCCCCTTGTCCATTTTCGCCAGAAATCAGGTCCCCATGGTCCCGAAAGTAGCTGAAAAGACACTATAGACTACAGAGACTTTTATGGTATCGGAATGTATGGGTAGGAAGGTCATGGGAGGGTGGTTTGGGGGATGGTGGGGGGAAGCTAGAAGCGTAATTGACTCATGTTACAAATATGAAACCGATTGGTGAGGTAGTTTCGCCACCACGGATTTTCCTTTTTTTCCTTATCTTCGTACGGATACGCTGGAAGTGGGTGGTTAGAGGCGGTTGGGGGTGTGGTGGGGGGAAGGCAGAAGGGTAAGGGACTTGTCACACAAATATGGAACCGATTGGTGCAGTCGTTTCGCCGCCACAGATTTTCCTATTTTTCCTTCTGACGAGACCGACAGTCAGCGAGTGGGTGGGAGGAGGGATTTGGGATTTTTGTGGTGGGTAGCCAAAAGGGTAAGGTACATGTGGTAAAAATATGAAAGCCATAGGTGCAGTCGTTTCGCTGCTACGATTTTTTTTCGGCGAGGACATATATATACGTCCCTGGCACTCAGCGGGTTAAAATTGAAATTTTTCTACCAACAAATGTACAAATTAACAATTAAACCTACGAAGATGCAAGCCAACTGCATGCTACTATACAGTATTAATAAGGGCAGATTTCCACTTGAGGGATTTTTTATTTTGACGGCGGCTTGGGAACTGAGATAGGACCACACGGCTTGCTCTTTTATGGACGCTTGGCGGGCAGGGACTAGCGGGGACGCCGCGGGGCGATCACGTGAGGCGACGTTGGCACGTCGCAGTCTCAACTTTCAAATATTTTGGTCTGGGCATAGACTACGTCTGGTAGCGTCTAGGCACCGCATAGACCCTTCTACACTGCGCCTATGCGCTGACCCGTCACGTGGGTGATCCGCCCTTGAACCGAGTTTGGCGGTTGGTCCGCTCTGATCCGTTTATTTTTGGTATGTCAAAAATGCACGGCTCCCTCGCCGCCGCGGCCCGTGCTGTGGCGTCACTGTACGTTCATGAACAGACCATACACGTTTAGGTCGGAGTCCTTGCACGATTGCATACGTTTTCAGTGGTCGGGGGAGGACGGGAGGTCAGGACGGGAATGTGTGAACCGAGCTTTAGGTGTCCGATTTCAGCCAATCAAATGAGACCGGGAATACTAAGGCTGCCGTACGAAAACACTCGGTATTAATTATACTATGGACATATTTGACCAATATAATGTATATGCATGCCATATTCAAGCATACATTATATAAATTGTAATACTTATTCTTGTAAATATTGCCACTCTGTCAAATAAATTAATATGGCTTATTAATATACCTTTGGCATCAGATGAGCCCTGTGCAGGCACGTGGCCCGGAGACCACCAACTCTCATCCCAGTGCTGTAATCCTTGGTGAGTGTGCGTACGTGTGGGTTAGTGCTAAATTCGCGTGCACGTTCGGTGTGGCAGCGGCGTTCGTTTAGAATGTTTGTGAAGAGGCGCGGGAGGAGGATGGCTGAAGAAGGCTGGTAGGTGATAAGCATTCCCGTGTGAAATTATTGTTGATTTGATGTCTTGCCATGCCAGGTTCTTCATCCCGTCATGTTCCTTCTCTAACTCCTCCCACCGCCCCCTCCCTTACTTGCTTGTACTACCCCCCTTCCTGTGCTACTCCCCCCCCCCCCCTTTCCTCCCTCCCTTTCTTCCATGTAGTATCCCCCTCCCTTTTCTTCCCTGTACTACCACCCCCCCCCCCTCCCTCTCTGTTTCTCTTGCTACTCTCCATCCCTTTATTCTCTCCTTGGCTGTACTCCCCGTTCATTATCGCTCATTATTCTTCTCTTCTATACCCCTTCCATTCCTTCCTGTCACCCGTAAATGTCCATCCTGTCTCCACTACTCCGCCCGCTTTCCTCCATTCCACCCCTCTGTTTCCACTCCATCATGCCTCGCTCCCGGCATATCATTCCACCTGTCTCCCTACAATCCCCCCCCTACTCGCACCACCCCTTTTGTCCATTCGCATCGCTCCACCATTTCTCTCTTCATACCACCTTGCGCATGACAATTGTAGATGTTAATCGTGTGTATTTATGTATGTACATTTTAAACAACCATGGTAAATTGAAAGTAAAGATTAACCCCTAATCTTGCTTCCGTCCCTCCACACCTCTCCACCGACAACCCCCACTTTTCTCTCTCCATACCACCCCTCCTCCCTCATCACCCTAGCTATCTCCCTCCCTTCCACCCTCCCATCTACCCCACCACCCTGCCTCCCTTCCAAACCAATCATCTCCCTCCCTTCCAAACCACCCATCTCCCTTCCACCCCACCACCCTGTCTCCCTTCCACCCCACCACCCTGCCTCCCTTCCACCCCACCACCCTTCCACCCCACCACCCTGCCTCCCTTCCACCCGTCCCATTTCCCTTCCACCCCTCCCATCCATCTCACCACCCTGCCTCCCTTCCATCCCACCACCCCGCCTCCCTTCCACCTCACCACCCTGCCTCTCTTCCACCTCACCACCCTGCCTCTCTTCCACCTCACCACCCTGCCTCTCTTCCACCTCACCATCCTGCCTCCCTTCCACCCCACCACCCTGCCTCCCTTTCACCCCACCACCCTGCCATCCTACCACCCTGCCATCCTTCCACCTCACTACCCTTCCACCTCACTACCCTACCACCCTTCCACCCCACCACCCTTCCACCTCACTACCCTACCACCCTTCCACCCCACTACCCTATCTTCCTTTCACTCTACCCGTCTCTCTCCCTCCCTTCCTCCCTACCACCTTTCCATTTACCCCATCTCCCACCCTTCCACCACCCTACCTCCTTCCCTCCCTTCCTCCCACCCACCACCCTTCCTTTTACCCCCACCATCCTCCATTCTGTTCCACCCAGCCTCCTTCTCCCTCTGATCCACTTCTTCACCCTCTCTTCCACCGCGCCACCCATCCTTCCACACCGTAACCTTTTCTTCCACCCGACTTCCCTCCACTCCACCCCATTTCCCTCAAATCTACCACTAACCACCCCACCACCCACCCTTCCACCTCAGTGCTTTCTCTTCCATCCTGCTTTCTTCGTAATCATCTCGTCATTCGTTCCACTGAACTCACTCCCTTGTACCTCCTCCCTAATTATTTCCTCTGAGTACGTGATAAAACATCCTTTCAACCATTTCTCAATTACTAACATTATATAAACACTTGTGTTTCGCCCTAAGTTTGTATGATTATTTTAGTTCTAAGTAACTGTGTAGGTTTGAATGACCGAAATTACATTGTTTTAATCGTGTCAATTTCATTGTATTGTGCCTTATGAAAGTTCGGCATTCTTTTGTTTGCACCAACTGGGTCGGGTTTTGCAGATCTGAGCAATTTAGGTACCGTATTAAAATTGCATAGCCTTATGCTACCACATTTGACCAAATGTACATATCAATACAAACATACTTTCCGTCGTTACAAATCCTATCCTATCCCAGGAGTCATCATTATCATAGTTTAGGCAATTTAACCATAGTCCCATGATCAATAGTTATCAGACATAAAGTCTATGAACTTCTTACAGCCTACTCAGAGAAAAATAAAATTGTTTAGCAGTAGCAAAAATATGACGAAGGGACGACATTAGCCTTTAATGTCTCGGGTATGTGAATGGAGGCACAATTTAAATTATAAGATGTAAATTCATACTGTATTTCGTATATAAGTTTACATTCGAGAAGTATTCCTGTGCAGTAATGAATAAAGACGATCACTAATAAATGATCTTAATGATAAACAAATGTTTTGTAGAAAATGTTCACCGCACAATTTATAGTTATAAATTAACCTATATAAAGTGATAACAGAAAGCGTTACAATATGATAGATGGAATAAATAAAATAAATAGCCACATCATAATAGATAGAACGGAAAGGGCACTATCGCATATCAGTATCAGCCCATTTATCGAGCCTAATAACCGAGATTCCAAATAACAAGAGAGGTGCCTAGAGCAACAATTGGATCTTAAATTTCACATCAAAACAAAAACCGTGTCGGAGCCATTAAGCCCTCTACCCAGTGCCATCTGGAAGCCATTACCTTAAGGCTGTTGTGAGTGACAAGTGTTGTTGCTGTGAGTGTGTTGGGGGGGGGGGGGGGGAGAAGAGTTCGTGTAAAAATGAGATGAAAAGGAGGAGAAAAAGAAGGAGAAAGAAGAAGAGAAAAGGAGGATGAGAAAAGAGAGGACGAAGCAAAGGAGAAGTACATATTCTAGAGGTATTTACTTCAATCTAGCGGCAAACTCATACATTTAGCGACTTGAATTCTAGCGATTGTCTGGAGATTTGAGCCATTTAAAGCGATTTGGTAAGAGATTGTGCCATTATTGTAGCGATTTTCGTAATTTATTTACTATCTAGCAGACTTGATTTTGTAACCCTGGACCGTGTGAGTGAGTGCGAGGTTGTTGTATGTGTGTGTGTGTGTGGGAGAGAGAGAGAGAGAGAGGTTGAGATTTCTATATTACCCCGAAAGGTGAATTTATTATGCAGCACCCCCCACCCTGTGAGGGGCCAACCTCTAGTAAAGCAATACATACTGCTCAAAGGGCCATTATTCCACTGAAACAACAGTATTCTCGTTTGGTTACATTCATCATAGACTACAGTAGATCTGGACTGGACACGAAAATGGAACTTTGCAGTAAGGGACCCAAAATCGGAGAACGAACCCCCAAGTTCGAACCTTTAAACCGCGAAATTATCAAATTTTCGCGGTTTCGGGCTCTAACTTGGGTGTTCGTTCTCCGATTTTGGGTCCCTTACTGCAAAGTTCCATTTTCGTGTCCAGTCCAGATCTACTGTAGTCTATGCATTCATATAATTATGTGACTAATGCACATCAATACAATAATGTGAAGAACACCGGTTATATACGAGAGAGAGAGAGAGAGAGAGAGAGAGAGAGAGAGAGAGAGAGAGAGAGAGTGTGAGTGAGTGAGTGAGTGAGTGAGTGAGAGCACAATGCAAAAAATATGTATAATTTTCCTTGAGGAACACACATTTGTTATTTTCGACGATGGCACTTTCATAATCCCCGACCCTGATCAAAACTATTCTAATTATAATAAATTATAAATATGATATTACTGAAAGGATGGCTAGAGTTAATCCTTTCATTCCGTGTGGCCCTTTCGAAATTTAATGGCATATAATCTACTAAGTAATATGGAAAATAATGTTATCCCACTGATATTTTGTGAAATTAGTTTGCCATAGCTGATCTTAAGCAATTTTGAACGGATGAAACCTATATGACTAATGGATCATAGTTTATAAACCATCACGTTGTGTGATACAGGAATGCATTTGCCACCCAGTATACAAGATGGTTCAGAAGAAGCACAAATAACGAATGTTATTTATTACTCGAAAACCATCGAATGTTATGTGTTACTGAAAAAAATGTCCAAAGAAATCTAAATGTAATGTGTCTTCACTTTTTGAAAGGCTATAACAGAATCTTACAACTAATGTATTCTGTAATATCAAATATTTTCATTATTACCAAATGTCTTGGGTGCCTTCATAATAAGAGAAGGGTGCAGTTTTTCACATTCGTGGTTATCATTAGACGATTTTATGCAATTTCCTGGGAGTCTTCATAATATTAGTAACTATCGAACATGCATAGCCTAATTACCGGTATGCAAAGTTTATACCAAACTCCCGTAGCAAGGTGTCAGTCAATCAGTAGCCTACCCTAGAAGAAAGGTCATTAACCCTTTCAGTATTTGAGGATGCATTGTTACACTTCATTCTGGTTACCATTAGACGGTTTTATGCGATTTAGGAAGGATCTATTGGAATCTAAGAGATAAAACTATCTGAATTAACTCTCTAGCTCACACAAGTTCTCCCTAAGCTGAATTAAATTGCCTAATAATATAATTGCCAATAATTCGACAGAACAAATTGTCAAATCGCTTCATAATACTCAAGGGTTTAACCAACGAAGGGAAAAAAAAGGAAATAATTATTATAAAACGGTGGTTGGTAAAATGGAGAAGCGTGGTATGTTTACAATTTATGAGGAGGACTCTTGGGGGTAATGGAGGGGAAAGTTAGGGACGTGGTTTGAGAAAAATCCTGATGGTGAAACTTAAGAGTGGTGGGGGGAAGGGAGGGAGCTTGAGTTGCATTTTTTTTTTTGTGGGGGGGGGGGAGGGGGGAAGGAGGTGGAGTTTGGGACAGGGGGGAGCGAGTTTGGGATGCAGGGGTGGGGGAGAGGTTGGAAGAGAGCTTGAATTGGGAAGGGGATGTACGACTATTGTACGCCGCCACATTCCTTACCCCCTGCGCATGCGCGAAAATGTAAGCCTCCCTTGGCCCCGCCCTGCGTTTCCCGCGATTAATATAGCCTTCAAACCGTTACTGCCAGATCGCTCTGTAGCTGTCATAGAGCTCTCGCCCTACACTGAGAAAACCAGTGTTCGATCCCACTCGGATTTAGTGTATTTTTATATTTTTATTTTGTTATTTGTGTTATATTATATTATATTATATTATATTATATTATATTATATTATATTAGGGTTAGGTTAGGTTAGGTTAGGTTAGGTTAGGTTAGGTTAGGTTAGGTTAGGTTAGGTTAGGTTAGGTTAGGTTAATCTAATCTAATCTAATCTAATCTAATCTAATCTAATATTTGTACATTTTGGGCAGTGGGCGGGGCGGGGCCTTACATTTTCGCGCATGCGCAGGGGGTAATGAATGTGGCGGCGTACAGACCCTCCCTTGAATTGCAGGGGATTTTGGGAGGGGGGGGGGGGGGGGCGAGCGAGTGAGTGAGTGAGTTTGGGATTAAGGGGTTTGGGGGGACCGGCTGTGGGAGAAGGATTTTGGATTCGATACTTCTAGGACGTAAAACAAACAGTACCGTACTAACCATGGCAGATTAGAAACATATAATGACTGTCAGAGAAAGTGATTGTAACTTAATAATACACAGTGTATGTGCAGTATTTTCGGCGAACTCTTGATTTTGACTGTACACTCAGATGCCATAGTCTTTAGCCCGCTCATAAATAGTCGTGGACTTCACCTACTACTAATTATGGAAGTATATCTCTGCAAACGAATGTATACTATATATTGAAAAGCAAGTTCTATCTAAAAATAAATCCAGAGAGTTATGTTGGCCTAAAGAATATAATAACATAAGGGGTCCAGGAATTCTGATGAGTGGGCTAGAGACTATGGCATCCGAGTGTACCTACGGCACACGGCTCCTCATCTGCCTAACTCCATGAAAACACTCAATACGGCTCTGCTGTTCTTTTTACTGTTGGGTTACATTTGGGTATGGAATAGGTTAGGTAAGTTAGGTTATGTTACTGTAGATAGGTTAGGCTAGGTTAGGTTAGATATACGGTAGCTAGATATGAAGGGAGCAGAGCATGTGTGAGAGTAGGAAATGGTGAGTTGAGTGAATGGTTTGAGGTAAAGGTAGGTTTGCGACAGGGTTGTGTAATATCACCATTTATGTTTAATATGTTTATGGATGGTGTAGTGAGGGAGGTTAAAAGGAGAACTATGGGAAGAGGATTGGGTTTAGTAGGAAAGAATGGTAGAGATTGGGAGTTGAATCAGTTGCTGTTCGTTGATGACACAGCATTGGTGGCGGATTCTGATGAGAAACTGCAGCGGGTAGTCAAAGAGTTTGGTGTGGTTTGTGGAAGGAGGAAACTGAAGGTGAACGTCAATACAAGTAAAGTAATGGTGTGTAATAGGGGAGAGCATAGGGTGAATCTAGATGTGAGGCTGGATGGGGAAATATTGGAACAAGTAGAGTGTTTTAAATATCTAGGAGGAACGATAAGTAGGAGTGGAGGTATAGAAATGGAGGTAAAACAGAGAGTGTGTGAAGGAAGGAAGGTTTTCGGAGCAATGGGAAGTATGTGGAAGACGAGAAATCTCGGAGTGAAAGTAAAAAGTGCACTGTATCAAGGAATTGTTGTGCCAACAGTGATGTATGGGGCTGAGACATGGGCTCTGAAGAAAAAGGAGAAAAGAGGGCTGGATGTGATGGAGATGAGCTGCTTGAGGAGTATGTGTGGAGCTACTCGTAGAGACAGATTGAGGAATGAAGAGATACGTAGGAGAGTGGGGCAGCAGGAACATTTGTCAGTCAGAGTGGACAGAAGGGTGCTGAGCTGGTATGGTCATGTTGAACGAATGGGAGATGAAAGGCTTACAAAGAGAATATGTGAGTCAGGTACAAGGGGAGATAGAAGGGCAGGAAGACCCCCATTGAGATGGAGAGACTGTGTAAGAAAAGCTTTGGATGATAGAGGAATGACTATAGATCAGGCAGGGGAAGTGGTGGTGGACAGGAGTGAATGGAGAATGCTTGTGAATAGTTGAGTGAACAAATGGTCATTTGGAGTAAGGGGTCGGGCGCAAGTTGGACTAGATGATAGTCCATCAGGCGCCTGGCCCGGGGAGACGATTAATATGAAGGGTGCGCCTGGAAGTGTGGTGGGAGGGCTTGTGGCTTTGGCTCCGCTGCATGTCTGCCTGCCGAGATCGGAACCTCTCCGGGTGGTCGGGGGCCGGGGGAGTGCTGGAGCGACCTTGGTGACCCTGGTCTCTGGGTCTTCTCCTGGGTGACCTGGATGTGTGTGAGTTTGTGTTTTTTATCTGTGTTTATTCGTTGTTTTTATGTTGTTTTTGTGTTTTCCCTGTTCTTGCTCTGTCTTGAGTCGGCTACCCCCAAAATGGGGATAGGACCTGAGCATATAGATAGATAGATAGATAGATAGATAGCTAGGTTATAATGAGGTTGACTAATATATGTATCGCCATATATACGAGCTACCCCATCTCGGTTGCAAATGAAATATCGGTGCCAGGAAGGGGGTGTATAAAGTAACCTCTGGTTATAACCAGGTACACTAATATCTGTATCACCATTTATACAAGTTACCCCATCTCGGTTGCAAATGAAATATCGCTGCCAGGAAGGGGATGGAGGAGAGGGGGGGGGGGGTTGTACAAAATAAAAAAAAATAAAATAAAAATCCTCTCCCCAGTTACTGAAGTATCGCCGCCTTCATCCCAGCAATGCGCCCCTGACAGCTGGGGATTTTTCCGTACTTAGTCAACCAGTCTCGCTCTCAATTTAAACGGGGGGTTGGGGGTTCTTGATCCCCTTCTCCCGCATGCCTAGCCCCATTATTTTGAAACTTTTAAGACATTTGCCCCATTAATTTGGTGATTTTAAGACCTTTCCTGCCATTTGTTTTTCCTGGCAGGCGATCTTGAGCATATAACTATGAGAAACTGACCATCGGCTGGGACAAATTTATCTCGAAGGGGTTCTTGGAGTTTTGTTAGCTTGATGGAGGTCTAGGGAGGAAAATTAATGAACAAATAAATATACAAATGCATACAAATTTCCTTAATTCGTCTAAAGGTCTGTTTAAATTCATATTTTTACCTGCGGTGGAAAATCGAAAATCTGAATGATCGCGCTGTTGTTTGTTCTTGTATATATATATTTTTATTATATGCTTATTCATTTAGATATAAATATACTTATTTATTTATTGATGTATGTATTTATCATCATTATTATTATATTTTATTTTATTTATTTATTTATTTTATTTTATTTTATTTATTTATTTATTTATTTATTTTTATTTTATTTTATTTTTTATTTTATTTTATTTTTTTATTTTTTTTGGGGGGTGTCAGAGGTGGCTGGAGGATAAGACCATTTTGATTTGTGTTTTAAGACACGGAAGTTTAATATGGTAGATTTAGTCTTGTGCCACATAGGAACCAAAACTGTCCACTCCGACGCAGGTTTTGCACATAGACGCACCTGTTATGTCTATATCTGTCAGTCTCTGGGCTGCTTATACTGTATGTTAATGTGTGGGAAGGCTTGTCTATCTCTGTCTGTTTTGTGTGTGTGTCTGTCTGTCTCTGGGCTGCTTATACTGTGTGTTAATGTGTGGGAAGGCTTGTCTATCTCTGTCTGTTTTGTGTGTGTGTCTGTCTGTCTCTGGGCTGCTTATACTGTGTATTAACCCATTCTGTACCGGTGACGTCCGTTTCATTATATTCTGGCAACTATTAGACGGTTTTATTCGGCTTAGTAAGGAAGTCTACCTGCTCAATTAAGGGGAGGTATTTAGTTTGTTCCCTAGACCTCCATCAAGTTTAAAATTACACCCCCTTGAGTCCCTTTCAAGATATATTTGTACATTTTTCGGTAGAAAAATTTCCCGACCGAAGGCCGGTTCCTCTTAAATTACAGGCTCGCTATCGCTCGCCAGGATAAAATTGACACCTGAATGGTACGAAAGGTCTTCTTATGGGGTGAAAGTTCTTAAAATCGCTAAACTAATGGGGCAAACGTTTTATAATATCAAAAGCAATGGGGCTAAACATGAGGGAGAAAGGGGTCAAGAAAAAAATCCCTTAAGTGGAGATCTCCCCTTAATCCTTTTAGCTAGCATATATCCTTCCTAAGCTTCATTAAATTATCTAAATGCAGCTGAAGTAAAAACAAAAAGCCGTCGCCGGTACTGTAAAGGTTAATATGCAGGAAGGTCGAGGGGGTGGAAATTGTATTCATACTTGATGAAGTACAGGTATCAAGACCTTCGGGCGGGTGCCCGACCCCGAAAGGGGTTGAAATAGGGGAGCCATCCCCCCGCCAAAGGCGGCTTTCTAGGGCCTTTCCTAGCTGATGCTGAGAGGATTGGGTTCTAGTCATGTGGTGATGGGCTGGTCTATCAGAGTGAGAACTGAGCGATCTCTGCAATACCCATAGCTTACTCTGACTGTTCCTTTAACTTATATATTTTCTAGATCTCAAGTGACGGCGTTTTTTCCGTGGATTGACCTCCCAATCTACCAAGATTGGAAGCCAAAGCGTCACATTTTTCCCTTGCCCCTCAACTTTCTCTTCATAATTGCTGAGGGGCACAGAGCCCTGGGTGGGGCTTTGGTTTCCCGGGCGTTTCCGCACCCTCCTCAGCTCCCCGCCATGGAGTGGCTTCGGTCACCCAGGCTTTATTGTGGTCGGCGGGGAGGGTTCTGTGGGGGCGCTCGGTTATGGCCTTGGAATTGCTCGGGGCCTTGGGGCTGTTCGGCCAGGCAGCTTGGGGAACAACAACAACAACAACAACAACAAGACCTTCAGCCTTGATATGTGGGTCTGACGGCTAGAGATTTTTGTCTGCGTAATATAGCAGTGGATGCTATTTTGCGGAGAGAGAGAGAGAGAGAGAGAGAGAGAGAGAGAGAGAGAGAGAGAGAGAGAGAGAGAGAGAGAGAGAGAGAGAGAGAGAGAGAGAGAGAGAGAGAGAGAGAGAGAGAGAGAGAGAGAGTTAAATCGTCTAAAGTTAGGCAACATAAAATGAAATTAACTTCGTCCATACTGGAAGAGTTAAATCAATAATGTTAGTGATCCTTTCATCTGAAGACATAGATTTGTAGTAATCTACCTAACGTCAGAAACAATGAAAATGCTCTAAGTTTTTTCTTTACATATTGTAAGCGATCTGTTAAGTGCATTTTTGTATTCATATTATTCTCACTATTCTTGTCTGATGTGGTGTTTATTTTCTAGTGTGTGTGTGTGTGTGTGTGTGTGTGTGTGTGTGTGTGTGTGTGTGTGTGTGTGTGTGTGTGTGTGTGTGTTGAATACACTTATAATTGTATTGTTATTCGTCTTAGCTTTGCGTTAATTTATGTAATTATCTTTCAATTAATATTCCCGGCAAAGTTGAGTACGGTATGTGTTAATTATAAAAAAAATTGCTGAAGGATAGTGTTAAAACCATATATTTAGATCGCGTAAAGTTTTGCAATATTAATGAATTAATTGGTAGATAACTCGATTTACATAGAGGTATATACGAATGTGTGGTTAATGTGTGGTTAATGTGTGGTTAATGTGTGGTTATTGTGTGGTTAATGTGTGGTTAATGTGTGGTTAATGTGTGGTTAATGTGTGGTTAATGTGTGGTTAATGTGTGGTTAATGTGTGGTTATTGTGTGGTTAATGTGTGGTTATTGTGTGGTTATTGTGTGGTTAATGTGTGGTTATTGTGATATTTGTCAGTATCGGTACTTGTTTTACAGATTGCTACTACGGGTGCGTTGAAATTACAAATATTGAAGATATTAATGAAAAGGTTAATTAGTACCTCAGGTGTGCTTATTTAGTTATGTTGGTAATAGTTACTGCATATTAACCAAACCAGCAGGCATCAAGTTAGCATTTGCCTCATATATAATTATTTCCTTATTTACTTTAGCTTCTTTACTTGACCACTTGCGAATTTCAGACTATAGGGAATTTGAAACCTTAAACATCGATATTAAGCAGAAATGCAATAATAATATCGGTTTCTGATGGATAGAAATATAATTAATACGATTTTGTGTATATATAAATGCACTCCAACCATAATTTTGCTGGTAATTCTGGTAATTATCGAAGTCAACAGCTCCAACTTCCATATGAAATGAAACTTGCAAATGGTCAATTGAAACAGCCTGTTAGTATACCTGCATTTCTGGTCTAATGATACTTGTTTTGAAACATTTATCTACTGGGTTATTTTGAACAATTTCCTTATTACAGCAATGGGAGTGTCTTTTTTCTATCTATGTATTCTTGATTGTGCACTTATGTATTATGTTAATTGCAAGTTTGGTTCATGCCCTACACAGACTCTTAAAAAACACGCCCCCTATACACTCATTATTCTTGGATTGTGTGATCTTTACAAACTTAATGTATTATTGATATTTTGTATTATTTGTCATCTAATTGTTTGTTTATTTAATTTAGTTTTAGTAGCTCTCCCTTCAAAACGCTCTTGCACCCCATAGAGTAGCTGTTTATGGATCTTTGTCTGGAAGAGAGAGAGAGAGTGAGCTTGAATTATTTAGTATTTGATATACTATGTCGTGAAAAATTACATATTTTTAAATGTTGTTGTTGTATTGTATGTTGCATATTTATACGTATTTGACACGCCAAGAACAACTCGACACCTGATTGAAGCGAAACGTCATATGATCGCAAAGTTAACTGGGAAAAACGTCAACAAATCACCAAACTAATCGGGAAAAAGGAAAACAAGTGGATAACAGGCCGCGAATGTGTAAAATGCGAGTCCCAATAAATGTGGAGTAAATTCATATCACCAACCCACCAATTAACTTACACATAAACCTAGTTAATGAAATCAATGAAACTAATTAATACATGTGGTACTCCAAGGATTCAAACCTAGGATACTCACACCGAAATTCCTTTCACTAACCATTACGCTATCAAGACAAGTAAGAGTCCCAATATACGAGGAGCAATATAGGAAGGGGAGATAATGTGAAAGTAGTACCGGTAGTGAAGTTGGAAGGTCATGAGGAGTTTAGTGTGCTGGTGGGTTTATTCATCTATTATTATTAAGGATATGGATTATTTCGAGCAATTTTGAATTTTAATTTGTCTCTGGGTCTTTTCCGGGACGACCTAGGTGTTGTGAATTTATATATATATTTGTGTTTTATGTTGTGTTGTGTTGTCCCTGTTCGGGCTCTGTCTCGAATCGGCCACCCCCAGCTATGGGGTATGTGCCTGTGTATATACATACAATACATAGTCTTAGACTTAAATATAATTTCCCCGACACCTTTTAAGCAATACCCCTCTAGACCCGCCTTCAAGATGTATATGTACAAATTTTAATGAAATGTCCCGGCCGATGGCCTGTTTCTTCAAAATTGCAGGCTCCTTATTGCTCTCCAATAAGTTATTGACACCTGTATGAGGCGAAGCGTCTTATATTTTGCCAATCTAATAAGTCAAACTGTCTTAAATCCCTCGAACTTATGATTGCCAAATCCCCAAATGAATGGGGCGAACAGTCGGTAAAACGGTCACACTAATGGGGTGGCCAAACTATAAGAAAAAAAAAAACATGGAATAAGAAAATGAACAAGTCCCAATAAACGAGGGGGAATGCACGAGAGGGGTGGGGTGGGGGTGGGGGGGTAAAGTTGTTGTAGTGAAGATGGATGGTAATGAGAGGGGACCGGGGAGGGGGGGGGGGGGGCAATTGGGGTGAGAGGAGGGACTTGAGTTGTAAAGAAGGATAGATGGGAGAGAGAGATAGTTACAAAAGGTTACAAGGAGTTACAAGGAATAGTTAGTATCTCAGAGACCTTGTGGTCCATTCCGAGGAGATACTGGAAGTGGAAGGAGAGAGACTGTTTAGTGCACTACACCCATTACAGAGTGTGCAAAATTCTGTACTGCTGTACTGAAGAACTGTTTACAACTTCGGAGGGAAGTTTGTTCCAGGTAGAACAGATTTTTTATGTGAAAAAGTTTCCACAAATACTAGTGCTGAACCTTTTCAATTCAAATTTCCAGCCATGGTTACGTGTTGTATTCATATTGAGGCTAAACATTTTGCTATAATCCACATTGTCAAACCCATTCAGTATTTTAAATACTTCAATGAGCTGACCTCGTAGTCTGCGTGTCTCCAACGGAGAGAGAGAGAGAGAGAGAGAGAGAGAGAGAGAGAGAGAGAGAGAGAGAGAGAGAGAGAGAGAGAGAGAGAGTGAGTGTGAGTGAGCGCTGGAAATATGAAAAATGAAAAGGTGAGAGTGAGTTAACTGTGTGAGTGAAATAGTGGGTGAGTAAAAAGCAGTGAATTAGGAATCCTATTTATAGAAATAATGGACGTTTGAATTCGAATATTGTGTTACATGGTCGTAAGTAGAATATGATACCGGTAAGCTACAACACAAAAGGACTGGAGTTCTCAAAAAGCGGCTCCAGTCCTGACGCTTTTCTTGACTTACATGGTACTGGCTTTATTATTCTGAAGGTTTGAGAGCCTCTGAAGTTGTGTAAAAGGAGTTATGTGTAAAAGGAAATCAAGCAACAACAGATAGTGGCCACTCTAGGCTGCTTGTTCTTCAAAACACTGAGGATCAAGTGCCCAAACAGTGGTTTAGAGGGGGTAAGGGAACATTGGAAAGGGAACTACTGCCCTGGAACTAATGTCCGTGGCAGGATTAGGAAGTTAGTAGGGGACAGATGGGTTAATAAACAATTACAGTTCTATATTAGCTAACTAACTAACCACTCCTCCACAATTGATCCTGTAAGTCACACCGTAAGACCTCAGATTATACACACAGCCCTTGTGCCCTGATAATGTACAGTCGTCACCACCACAAGTTCTGGATCACCCTCACAACTAAATCTTTAATTGTATCCTTTCGTCAAGAAAAAAATCGCCTGACGCACCTGAAATGTTAAGACATTCGCCCCATTAGTTTTGCCATTTAGGTGTCGATTTTTATTTCTGGCGAGCGATAGCAAGCCTACAATTTGGGAGGAAAGGGTCTTCGACCGAAGTATTTTTGTACCGAAAAGGCACAAACTTATCTCGAAGGGGATTTTTTTTTTTTTTTTTTTTTTTAATCTTGTTAGAGGTCTAGGGAGTATTCTAAAATAATTATATATAACTAAATACACAAACAAATATATTAAAACCTCCCTTTTAATGGGTACAAATTATTCGTCTAACTGTAAAAAATCAAGGGTATGGAAGAGGTAAATAATGTCGAGCAGGGTACATTGATAGTGTTTTACCTTTGATTATTGTATATACCTTTATATCCCTATAGTAAATGGCTTGATCACTACCCATATGACGGAAAGGGGTAAATTAGTATGGACCCTTTAATTACCCTTTTGGGCCTTTTAATACCTTCCGTAAAGCTTGAATAATTTAGTCCGTATTGTCAGGCTCATCAGATTAGTCTTGCTCACAGTGGGGGGGGCTCATTGACTATTCAGGGGACACACATTGTTAACCCGCAATGGTACATCAGACATATGAGTGACGTTTACTTTACTACATTATATGATTGTGTAGTCAGAAAATATGTATACAGAAGCGAATTACGCGCTTATTCTTGATGTAGGAAATATCTAGGCATTATTTGTGTTAATGTATGTACACTGAAAACACATAAAACAAAATAACAACAAAACACAGAACATACATTAGGAGCGTTACCAAATTGTAATGGGTTTGTGAGTGCGCTTATTCTTACACGACGCGTGCGCACGTGTTTCTGTGTGTGTGAGAGAGAGAGAGAGAGAGAGAGAGAGAGAGAGAGAGAGAGAGTGAGAGTGTGTGAGAGAGAGAGAGAGAGAGAGAGAGAGAGAGTGAGTGAGTGAGAGAAAAACAATGAGAATCGGGGGAGTATGTGCGTTACTGAGTGTGTTGTCTGTGTTTGTATCACGCCATCCCCGTGTGTGTTCGTTATACTAAGTAATGCAGGAGGGAAGGTGCCGGTATAAAGGGAAACACCCGACCCGGACCTCCTCATCCTATCTTATACTGTTCTTGTAATAACACAGCGATAATTCCGATTTTTGGACGCTTTATAGGCTGAGGTTACATGAAGCTAGTTAAGGTGAGATGGGCGTATTTATTTGCTTATATATTTATCAATCACTCAAGAAATGAGCTGGAAAAGTGCAGCTAAAGCATCTGGGCATTTTATGACGCATTGCATTATCTCGTTTGCCTTCAATACTGATTCAAATGGGTGCGTCGCCATTTATGCTCTTTATTGTACCTTGTACTGTGTCTGCATATTTTTTGTTTCCTACGTGTATGAAGGAAAGGCAGGTTGCCTGTAATGAGTGTCTCCCCCAAAGCCAAAAGAGTAACAGAGCCAAATCCAAGCGACGTTTGGGTCAAAATGCCTGGTCACACGAGTTTAAAGCCGTTTAAGTCATAGGATGAAGGAAAGATTGATTGAGCGTGAGAGTTCCGGAGTTAATTTGTTGAATAGAAGAAAGATTGAGAAAGTTTGCCAATTCTTGGGTAGGAGAGCTGGACAGAGTAGGAGTGGGACTGTGTTGAAAGGCGGATGCCTTGCATTAGCTGCAAGGGACTGAGAGAACTCTGACGAACACTGATTGTTGTAATAGCGATAGAAGAGTGAAAGAGATGCTTAGATCATTATTACAACACAAATCGTCAGCTAGAGACAGCCAAGTGACTCAGCTTAAGAATGATAAATTAGTAAATCCCGTTCAATATCAAAAGCATCAGTCAAACGTATGTTTGCAGGCCCAATATTTCCCCATCTGAAAAACAATTGCATGGTGAAAAACCCAAGGTTTGGTTAAATGACCCTCAGAGCAACCACCATATACCGGGTATCCACACAACTTTGGTCCTAAACAGCAATTACCGCTAAAACTTTAAAAACATTAGTATTTTTGGAGACTTTAATATGCTAGTGCCGGACAAAGTGATTCCATTAGTTCGCATACACAATATTCAAATGTTCTTGATATTATCTTTGCAGTTATATTATGTAATAAGCGTCAAGCATTGCGTCCCATATGATTTATATTAATACTTAAATCTGATAATATACAGTATGCAAATAAGTATGTATTTTAGTTTATAATGAATGAGCTCTACTTGCAGGCCTAATAATATTATATACTTGATTTAAATCTCTCTCTCTCTCTCTCTCTCTCTCTCTCTCTCTCTCTCTCTCTCTCTCTCTCTCTCTCTCTCTCTCTCTCTCTCTCTCTCTCTCTCTCTCTCTCTCTCTCTCTCTCTCTCTCTCTCTCAAGTGAGTCATCATCAAGCTAATGAGAAGAATTTTCTTAATGAATCTCTTGTCTTGCCCAGAATATTTCTCACTACTAAGAAACAGAGGCTCATTTTTAAAAACTCCTTCCATTTCAACTTCTGTAAATGATATTTAAAAAAGACGAATCACATCTGAGTCGAGGCTTAGAGAAGATATATGCGTTCCTGTGTAAAGGTGGATACCATCTTAGGCAAGGCTTAGCTAGGATATATGCATTATTATGAAACCAGACGCAAGAAGATTCAAGCGTATTTGAAATAAATCACTGTAAGCCGTAGCTCACTAGTTTTTTCATATCGGTATTCAGGTGTGGGAGGGCCTTCTTAATTCGAGTGAAACAGTTTGGCGTTAATAGATTTTATGTACATATAAATATATACTGTATTTGCAAATATACAGCATAGTAATTATTTACTTTTCACTCTCTCTGACCCGATAGTAATGAGTAATTTATCATACAACCACAAACAATACTCATTTACTTTATTTTATCAGTGATAGTGTCCTGTGTAGAGCATACCCTAACTGTACCTTTTCCAATGTGGGAGGTTATTATATTGCCTTGCAGCATTCATTCTACCGTACTATACAGTGTAGTCTCTAGTTCGACACCTATACATAATACAAAATGATACTGTATATATGATAAAATATAGTACGTAGACCTTTACTGGTAATGCATTGAAATAGATTGGTTGTAAACGCAGCTTCATAATTTACATAGGCATGCTTTGGTTTCCTGTTAAACGTTTTTCATGCTGCACGATCCCTGTAAGTCCCCTAATCACATGATTCTTACCGAGGACCTCGTCCCAGGTCTATCACTCGAAAAGCCTTCTGCCGTCCTTCCCTTCTCTTTTATATATATAATAAGCTTCACTCAATCATCTTCATCCATTCGCTCCACATGGCCAAACCATCGCAATCTACCAGTACGCATCACGTCAATAATACACCTTTACTAAGTCAGTCCCTCAACTCTACTATTACTATTCCCTGTACCTCTGTGACGATACACATGTATTTCTCCATACACATTTCAGTAGGTTCAAGCTTCTGGGTATCTTCCTTTATAACTGCCCACATCTCACTACCATATAACAGTATACACCTCACACAAGCAATAGAATACTTTCCATTAGTGTGGAGGGAGAGACCCATCAGGGCAAATATAGGAAGCAACTCCTTAATCTGCTTTCACTCATATCTAACAAGTGCAACAAAGTTAGCCTCTGCATCACCGTAAGTACTGAGCATGTCCCCCAGGTAGCTGAATTCATAAGCAAACTCCAGAAACATATAAACTATTGTCATACTATGCTCAGCTTGGAGGTTCTCACGGCATGTACGGTCGGGAACTAAAGCGGTAGTACATTCACTGACAAAAGTAACGTCCCTTTCTTGGTCCTAAACTAATATCAATTCAAAGGAGTACAAAGGAAATCAAGCAACAACAGATCTAGTGGCCCTTCTAGGTTGCTTGTCCTCCAAAACACTGAGGATCAAGTGTCCAAACAGTGTTCAAGGGATAATATGTCAATAAAGCGGTGAATCTGGTTCCAAAATTTAGTTGAGGGGGGATACACTGGCTGAGCAGCTGAAAGGTCTTAAAGAAAAAGTGAGAAGTAAGGGAGGAAATTAAGAGCAAATATAGTTCAAACTGCACCAGATGTATCTGATTCACTGTTTCACTGACATATTATCCATTGATTTGGGTTTAGTTTAGGACTAGAAAAAAGGTGCAACTTTTGTCCGTGAACGGACATCGCTTCAGGGTCGCGCCACACCAAGCCTGCAATCAGACATATTCTGACGCAAATTGTACGATCAGACTAAAATCGACATGGAATAATCCGTTGCATTACCTCCCTATTCTCGGTCAGCCGTTCAAACTGCCACACAAGATTATAATTGTATTCCGTACCGTTTGCCTCTGATGTAACTGATCAACAAATTTGGGTCGGAATATGTCTGTTTCCTGGGTTGGTGCGACTCAATCCTTAGACCCCGAGTGTACCACAAGTCAAATCTGTCACATTGCATAGTCTGCTCTGCTACTCATTATATTTATTTACCCAAGGTCCACTCACACTTCATAAAATAGATGCTACGCACTCCCTTCTTTCAGACACCACTCTTGACTTCAGCACCACCATCCACCCCAGTCAACACTTATAATTGCTCATGAAACACGGGCTGCTTCCTCTCTCTCTACTTTGTAAGTTTCTCTACAATACCATCCAATCAATACCGAGTCGTTATCATACTGTACAACTCGTGTGTGTGTGTGTGTGTGTGTGTGTGTGTGTGTGTGTGTGTGTGTGTGTGTGTGTGTGTGTGTGTGTGTGTGTGTGTGTGTGTGTGTGTGTGTGTGTGTGTGTGTGTGTGTGTGTGTGTGTGTGTGTGTGTGTGTGTGTGTGTGTGTGTGTGTGTGTGTGTGTGTGTGTGTGTGTGTGTGTGTGTGTGTGTGTGTGTGTGTGCCGTATATATATAGAACAGGTCTGCCTCTCAAATCGCCTTCTTACTCAGCTGTACGGAAACACTATATCTTGTGGTTTTGGTGTGAAAAAATATAATTTTTATATTTTGGATTCCTGTCAACGTGTTGATAATAGAGTTTTAGAATCCTTCTATATTTCAAAATTAAAACCCTCCCTTAACTCTACGCACCCGCTCAACTTTTTTTAAATTACCCCTCCTTTGTATTAACCCTATCATTCTGCCCCATATATATATGTATATATATATATATATATATATATATATATATATATATATATATATATATATATATATACATATACAGTATATGTATATATATATGTATATATATATATATATATATATATATATATATTTTGTGTTATGTTCTAAATATTTTCAATAAGCTTTAAAAAGCGTTCATATTTGTAATATTCTCTTTTGATTTGTAGACCACTGATGATGACACCAGTGTGATGTCGAAACGTTTGGTAATAAAGTATGGAACTGTTCGTAGCGTACTTTGTTCTTCTATTCCTGCTATATACTGTATATAGGTAGATAGATAGATAGATAGATAGATAGATAGGTAGGTAGGTAGATAGGTATTAGAAAGATAATTATTGTGTATATGTGGGAGAGAGAATGAGTCACCCTGCCAAATCAGAACTCCAAAACCAATCACCGAACTCTAATGGTCAGAGATCTCCCGGGTGTGTCATACCGCAATGGACCATCAAGGTCATTATAAGCCTTGGGACCCCGCGCAGGACAGACACCGGACAACCTTTATTCAGGACTTCATTTTGGAAACACTAGTACAGAACGCTAAACCCGATTTAGATTTTGTGATAGCCTGTGAATGAAAACTCCTGTAGTTCATATCACTAGTATTTACCTCCAAAGAAGTCTGATTGAGTATTTGAGAACAAATTTAAACTTATTTTGTAAGCGAATTTCAACTTGGTATTTTTCTTGTGTTAAGCACTTTTCGTAGACAGAATTGTATTTTTTTAGTTCAATAATTTGATCGTTTATAATTGAGTACAAATGGTATTATACGTTATGGTACACACGAACTAACGGGAAAGTGACTTGTCTCAAAATTTATGTCACACCTTCTTGGATGACTAAAATAATTGAATATCAGCATTCATTAATTGGCTATTTTATAATGATAGATAGTCCCTGTTCAAGTGTGCTAACAATGACATAGTAGCACGCACATTTATTTATAAACTAAAGTGAAATTGATTATGCCCAGATTAAGATCGGTGATTGCTATCCTGTCATTCTGTTACGGATATAGCGGGTATTAATAATATTTGTTTTTCAAGATATATATATATATATATGTATACAGTATACTGTATAACTGTATAATTATACGCGTAATCGTTAGCACTGAACAGTTTATATCAATTTGCATTCTTAACATACAAAGCCACGTTTTGAATCGATGGAGATATAATAATGCATGGTGTTGTCTCGTTTGTGTTCAATACTAATTCGACACTGACACTAGATGTTTAACTCGTAGAGTTCATGAGTGTACGGTCAAGAGCTCGACGACAAATTTAGGGCCTAAGTTTTCGAAGCTATCCCGAATAGAATCGAATCTTCTGATTAATTTGTTTACCTAATATTTACATTTTAGAGATAATTATGCAGTTTTAGAGTTTATATTGGACCCTGATTTATGTCGTTGAGTGCATCTATATTATAGTCTGTTTCTTTTCAACTGACGGTAAATTGCAAAGTTTCAATCAAAATTTCTTTGTTATTTCTAAGATTTGGTACTGAAATATGGTGTTAATTATATAAACTTGGCAATTATAGTGATACAGAGACATAATAGTTTCATATTTTTTCCATTAAGTATCGATAAATTAGCTTCAAAGCGATTCAATTTACCGTCAATTGAAAAGAAACAGAGTATAGTTATAGGTGTGTAGGGTCATACTACCCCCAAAATCCTATAATGTGGGCAATTGTCTCATCTCTATTTCCTGCAGGGTCACTACCGAGGATTTGATCTCTTCCGCTCAATGAATTTTATTGTTGCTGCCAAGGGAGTGAGATGCACCGGAACAGATTTAATTAGGGCTTGCTCACTCAGATGGCTTGTGGGACGGTCGAGGAGAATGGTTGGTTTATGGTTATTATTGTTATTGTTATTATTGTGAGGGTTATTATTGTGAGGGTTATTATTGTTATAATTGGTGTTATTGGTGTTCTTATTGTTGTTATTATTGTTGTTATTGGTGTTATTATTATGGGTGTTACTATTGTTATTGGTTTTATTATGGTTGTTATTGTTATTATTGTGGGGGTTATTGTTATTAATGTGGTGGTTATTGTTATTATTATGGGGGTTATTATTGTTGTTATTGGTGTTTTTACTGTGGTGCTCTTATTGGTATTATTGTTGGGGTTATTATTGTTATTGGTGTTATTATTATGGTTGTTTTTGTAGATATTGTGTGGGTTGTTATTGGTTGTAATGCCCTCGAAAATGTCCCGCACCCACAATAATACTAACCCGAGTTGACGTCAGGTATAGCGTAAAATAGTCGTAGATGGTAAGTCCAATAAACTCATCTCGAGAGACTATCACCGTGGTTCTTAAAAATCGGACTAAGGTTGCTATACTTTTGTACGTCCGTGGTAGTACAGTGGGTTAGCGCGCGGGCCTGGTGGTGATGGTGGTGCGTCACTAACCAGGGTTCGAACCCCACCCAAGGCATCTCAAAACCTGTGGGTTTTTAGGGGGGTTAAATTCCCTTCAGAGGTTCGTACCCCGCGCCAGGTACCAGGAAAGGTTGATCCTAAAGGTAGCCTGGGGATAATTCCCATTCCTATTTAACCTGGAAAAACCTAGCATTTCATTGGTGTTTTTGTTTTGGTGTTTTTATTGGTGTTATTGTGGGAATTATTGTTATTTTTTTTGTTTTTTTGGTGTTCTTGTTATTATTTTGTTGTTTTTTATAGTTATTGGTGTTTTTGTTTTGGTGTTATTGTGGGAGTTATTATTGCTATAGGTGTTATTGTTATACTATATTTATTGTTCTTATTAATGTTGTTCATTCTTTTTAGTGATATTATTTTAATGAGATGCACTGGACCATATATAAATAGGGCTTGTTCACTCAGATGGCTTGTGGCACTGTCGAGGGGAATGGTTGGTTTATGGTTGTTATTATGGTTGGCACTGTTATTGGTGTTATAATTATGGTTGGTTATACTATGAGTGTTTTTTATTGTTATTACTACGTATTATTGTACTTATTAATATTGGTAATTATAGTAGTATTTATTAAATGATTATAATTCATGTAAGGCATACTATATATATATATATATATATATATATATATATATATATATATATATATATATATATATATATTGGGTGTTGTTTATTTGTGCATACTGTACACTGTATGTGTATAGGCCTATACTGGTATGTATATACTCAGGCACACACCTCATAGCTGTGGGTGGCCGATTCGAGAGAGAGCCTAAAAATAAACAACATTTAAGTTCCAATGATAAGGGTCCGGGGCCACTTTCGTGTTCCCTCGCCCCTTTCTCTGTCTCGACGAGTAGGTGAATTTTACAAAGGGAGGTTTCGTAGCCTCCTGCACCCCGAAGGTAAAGTAACAAAGCACACCAAACAGCTTTCCTAAACATGTAAATCACCTATACTGTACCTTGATTTTGGCTCTCTGACACTCTTTCAACCTTTGGGGAGACACTTGTTACAGGCAGCTTTGCCGTTTGTCTCCTTCATACACAGAAGAAAACACACACACACACACACACACACACACACACACACACACACACTATCTCGATTACACTAAACTACATACAGCCCTAATGTGTTGGGGCTAGCACTGAAGGATCAATACAGAATTAATACGCCATAGTCAATCTAGAATCGGGAATCCAAGGCCGCCTCCCGTCTGACGTAAGCCGATATAAATAATAAATAAGACTTCTGATTTTAAGGGGAGATGGGCCGCTTTTTTGGGGGGACTATTAATATATGTATTCTTTTATTTCTTAGTTTCCTCGCTAGACCTCCATCAAGCTTAGAAAAACACTCCCTAGATCCCCCTTCAAGATAAATGTATCAATTTTCTTCTGTAGAAAAATTTCCCGGCCAAAGGCCGGGTCTTCTTAAAATTTCAGGCTCGCTATTGCTCGCCAGGAACAAAATCAACACCTAAATGGCACAAAAGGTCTTAAAATTGACAACGTAATGGGGCGAAAGGTGTTAAAATCGCCAGCCTAATGAACCGAACGTCTTAAAATCTGAAAACTAATGGGGCTAAAGATGAGGGAGAAAGGGACCAAGACAAACAACCCATCTCCCCCTAAAGGCCAAGGCTGCAGGTAGTTCTGGGAAAGGTCAACTCTCTTTGTTTTGTGTTTGTTATTTTGTTTGTTTTGTGGTGTGACGCTGTATATATTTATTTATATATATATATATATATATATATATATATATATATATATATATATATATATATATATATATAGATAGAGAGAGAGAGATAGATAGATAGATAGATAGATACATAGATAAAACAAAATATATATATATATATATATATATATATATTGGCTGTCATTAGACGATATTAGCCCTTTCAAGCTCCAATACGCGTTTCTGTTGTTTTCTGGCTACTATTAGACTTATTTTATTCAGATTAGTAACCGTATACGGAATTCAAAGGGTTTATTGAGATAGTATTTACCCTTTTAATACCCACAGAGCCTTACTAAGCTACATAAAATCGTCTAATGATAGCCAAAAAAAATAATAAAAAATAAATAAAACACGCTAGAGCTTCAAGGGGTTAGTAAGATTTGGAAGGATCTGTGGGACTTTGAGGGTTAATGGCGATCATGTTACTCGAGATCCTTCCGAAACTGAATAAAATAATCTAATGGTAGCTAACTTATTCCTTTAACTCCTTTTGTACCGGCGACGTCTTTTAAAATGTTATCTTAGCTATATTTTGAATAGTTTGAAGCCTGTGAATTGCTGGAGACTCTTTTTTTTTTTTAAACAATAATATCGTCTAATAGTAGCCCAGAATAAAGCTAAATAAGACGGCGCCGGTACAGAAGGGGTTAAGCCTCGTCAAAAGGTTAATACACACGGAGAATCTTGTACCGGAAAGCTTTGTTGATAATATTACGCTACAATTCGTCCGCATGTCGGGTCAAAATCAATACTTGGTCGAAAACTTTGGTGGTAATTTCGAATTTCTCTATAATTAATAACACTTGTATTATGGGGGAGCTAATCGCTTTTTCTGGACCCCCTTCTCCCTCATGTTTAGTATATTAGTTTTAAGATTTTAGGACGTTACTTTGGCGATGTTGAGACCTTTTACCCCCATGTCTTCGTCAATATTAAGACCCTATGTGTCGGGCCATCATTGTATGGAAAAATCCGGCTTCGCCGGAGAAACATTTCTACCGAAAAATGTACAAATTAAGTCAGCTGTCTGAAACATAATCCAAAATATGCTGGCTCGCTATCGCTCGCCAGGTGTAAATCGATACCTGGATGAGGATACACGTCTTAAAACAGTAGGCTGAATGGGGTCGAATGGCTTCTACCCAGAAAGGAAAATAAGCGGGTCGGTCCCCTTAAGGGGAGGTTTCTAGTCTGTTTCCTACTCCTCCAGCAAGCTTAAAATTTCACCCCCTTGACCCCCTTTCAAGATAAATTTTTACATTTTTCAATAGAAAAATGTCCCGGCCGAAGGCGATTACTCTTAAATTACAGGCTCGCTATCGCTCGTCAGGATAAAATCGACACCTAAATGGCACGAAAGGTCTTAACATTTACAGAATGGGTCGGAAATTCTTAAAAATCACCAAACTAATGGGGCAAACGTCTTAAAATCTCAAAAGCAATGGGGCTAGACATGAGGGAGAAAGGGGTCAAGAAAAAAATCCCTCTAGTGGATATCTCCCCTTAAGCGAAGGGAAGGGAAGCATGATATATGAGGGAAGTCTATTTTCCTATACACTCATTTGCCGGACCTACTGTACACACCTGCCTTAGTCCCACATTATGCTAAGTACTGTACACACCTGCCTTAGTCCCACATTATGCTAAGTACGGTAGCTCAATAACCAATATTACTTTAAAGTGGGGCACCTGTTTTTTTTATCTACTTTTCTCTCTTTTTTTTCTTTCTGCATGGTTTGTATCCATTCGGCCCCATTCAGCCTTCTGTTTTAAGATGTGTATCCCCATCCAGCTGTCGATTTATTCCTGGCGAGCGATAGCGAGCCAGCATTGTATGAAGAAATCCGGCTTCGCCGGAGACATTTTTCTATCGAAAAATGTACAAATTTAGCCTGCTGACATAAACATTAAAAAATATGCTGGCTCGCTACCGCTCGCCAGTATAAAATCAACACCTAGATGGGGATAAACGTCTTAATACAGTAGGCTGAATGGGGCCGAATTAATACAACCCAGAGAGAGAGGAAAAAAACCAAGGTGGGTCCCCTTAACTAACTACTACTATTCATCTATTTCACTTCGTAATACGTCCTTTCTTCTACTCAATAAGTAAGTGTTGGAACTCCTCCCGCAATCTGTCTTTCCCTCATCCTATGACTTAAACTGCTTCAAGCTCCGTGTGTCCAGATATATTACTCTAACGTTCCTTGAATCGGGCTCTCTATCACCTTGTTACAGGCATCTTTTCCTTTTGTCTGCTTCATACAGAACAATACTTTTCGTCACTTCACTTCTTCACCCTCACTCGATTTTTTGTTTTTTTTTATAGATTGAATGTCCAATATATGCTAAACACAAGCCAAGTAAAAACAAAGGGTAAGAACAAAGACAAATAAACACGTTAGCTTATTAAATGGAGCATAACTTTATAGAGCATATCAGAAAGCTACAGGGACAATTGTGTCAAGTTAATGAAATTTAACTTCAGTATAGACATGTTGCACCATATTATGTCTGGCTGCGGCCTTGGTGTGAACACACCCTTAATAGTCAACATTCGATGATCAACAAATGTTTTGCAACAGTTCTGGGATATTATGCACTGGTATCGGAAACAAGACTGATGACAGATGAATTTGGGCAACCGAAATATTATAAATGTTAACCTCATAAGCTGCCAGACCAGTGTTGAAAATAAATGTTGCGAGAAAAAGCACTCGTGTGATATCGGCTTTAGCCTCACCACTGGACTCCATCTCGATCCCCCACTCGCACCTTTCACTATATCTTCTCTTAACTCCACTACCGCTTTTTAACTCGCTCTTCCCTTACACATTATTCTTGTCTTTTACGCACACCACTTCTAGTCTCATCACTCTTCTCCACCCCTATCCTCATCACTTTTCAGCACCACCACCATGGCTATCACTTCCCCTAACTTGAGCACCCTCACAAGGTCACCCCAACTTTGCCTCCACACAGACACACACTGACACACAGACACAGACACACCCTTTGGACTTGAACTTATGTTGATTGTATCTCCCGGCAAACTTTCGCGGCCCGCAGTTTCCCTCCCTTCTATTTTGTGTTCTCTCTGGGTTTTACAAGTGGGAACTGGTGGAGCAAATATGAGGTGAAACAATAATGCCGGGAAATTCTGAAATTCTGGCACTAGGACAGGGGCGATGGAAGAAGTTTGGTTTGGGAGGTTTATAAAGTTATCTGTTCATTTTTGTTCACTGGTTTGCCCCAATTGTGACTATATTTGTTTTATACATTTGCCACCTTTAGACGTTATTACATGAAGGGATAGACAGACGAATGAGGAAGTAAGAAGCAGGTGTGGTGTGGAGGTAGATGTGCTGGAAAGTGTGAAAAGGAACAACTTGAGATGGTTCGGCCATATGGAACGTATGGAAAGCGAGATAATTACTAAGAGGGTGTACGAGAGCGAGGTGAAAGGACAGAGAGGGAGAGGTGCACCGAAGGAGAGGTGGAAGTATATGGATGAAGGCGGTGCTGGTTGGGAGGAGGGGCGTCGACTGACTGGGGACAGGTGCATGGGGGCGGTTCGTTCGTGTCCACCGCTTCGGGGATCACGGCGTCAGGCAATAGATAGATATATAGACGTTATTATTCAGGATAGGAATGAACCCCCCTTGTGAAATAGTAAAGGACGGTGACGATGGAATTGGTTTGCATTTAGTTTTGAGGAAAATTAGTCTTTTACTATATTTTACAGCTCTTGGTCGCTCTATATTTATACATTTTTGTGCGTCCTATAATTACTGCCCCTCTTTTTTACGACCCTCTTATTTGACGTCTTATGTATTTGATGAACATCTTATTTGACGACCCTCTTTTTGGACGACCATCTTATTGGACGATCCTCTTATTGAACGACCCTCTTATTGGACGATCATCTTATTGGACGACCCTCCTATTTGATGACACTCATATTGGCGACACTCATATTGGCGACCCTCTTATTTGACGACCCTCTAATGCCACTTTCCCACTGATGCGACTTTGTTGACTTTTTTGGCGACCCTCTTATATGACGACCATCTTATTTGACGACCCTCTTATTTGACGACCCTCTTTTTTGGCGACCCTCTTATTATGACGACTCTCTCATTTGGCGACCCTGCTATTTGGCGACACTCTTATTTGATGACCCTCTTATTTGGCGACCTTCTTATAATGACGACTCTCTCATTTGACGACCCTCTTATTTGACGACCCTCTTGTTTGACGACCCTCTTGTTTGACGACCCTCTTGTTTGACGACACCCTTATTTGACGACACCCTTATATTTTGACGACCCCCTTATTTGACGACCCTCTTATTTGACGGCCCTCTTATTTGACGGCCCTCTTATTTGACGACCCTCTTATTTGACGACCCTCTTATTTGATCACCCTCTTATTTGACGACCCTCTTATTTGACGACCCTCTTGTTTGACGACCCTCTTGTTTGACGACCCTCTTGTTTGACGACCCTCTTGTTTGACGACCCTCTTGTTTGACGACCCTCTTGTTTGACGACCCTCTTGTTTGACGACCCTCTTGTTTGACGACCCTCTTATTTGACGACCCTCTTATTTGATCACCCTGTTATTTGACGACCCTCTTATTTGATCACCCTCTTATTTAACGACCCTCTTATTTAACGACCCTCTTATTTAACGACCCTCTTATTTAATGACTTGTTTAACGACCCTCTTGTTTAGCGACCCTCTTATTTGACGACCCTCTTATTTGACGACCCTCTTATTTGACGATCCTCTTATTTGACGACCCTCATATTTGACGACCCTCTTATTTGACGCCCTTTTTCATTGGCGATTGTTTGACCGGTTATTTTTTGTAGGCATCACCAAAAGCTCTCGCATGGTAAAGTTTTGATAATTTGTATATTCATTTGGGATATATACTATATATATATATATATATATATATAATGTGTGTGTGTGTGTGTGTGTGTGTGTGTTTTCTAGATTTACTCTTGAAATTCGTTTTTGTTCAGAACCGGTATGTAAAATGTGTGGTTATTTATTTGATTACCTTGCAGTATTGGTAAACATATATTGATTCAGTCAAAGTCAATGATCCTTAATATTATATATAATGTTCGTTTATTTAGTTATTTCGTTTCAGAGCGAAACATTCGTTTTGCTGTACCGTGCTTTGAAATGTTTGTTAAATAATATCTCCTTTGGCGGTCGTCTGTTGACAATGTTGGACGGCTCTCCTATCTTATGCCTTGTGTACACCACCACGACGTCTGAGAGAGAGAGAGAGAGAGAGAGAGAGAGAGAGAGAGAGAGAGAGAGAGAGAGAGAGAGAGAGAGAGAGTTGAAGGGAAGGGGGGCTTATACTGTAATTGGTTTGGCTGACTGCATACAATTGTAACCTGTAACAGGCTCAATAGCGATGTATCCAGGTAAGGTATCATCGGGCAACCAAATTATGTAATACATGAATTCATAACAAATAGTACATAGTAACAGCAATATCAAATACATAGATTCATGCTTCACCAAATAAAGTAAACATGTATGTATGTTTGTATATGCTCAAGCATATACCCCATACCTGGGGGTGGCCGAATCGAGACAGAGCCTGAACTTAAACAACATTTAAAGTTCCAATTCTTATGGTCTGGGACGACTTTCGCGTTCACTCGCCCCTTGCTGTGTGTCGTCTAGTATGTGAATTTTACAAAAGGAGAAGGATTTCTAGCCCACTTCCCCCAAATAAAGTAAACATAGTAAAAGCCTGTACATTATACTGTATTAAGTCATGCAACCCCATAAATTTAAAATAAGAATTGAACAGCAGACCGAGTGAGAAGTATAGTGAAAAGTTGAGGCAGAAACTTATCGCCAGGGAGTTTTCTTGCAGCCATGTCAAGTTTGCCAGGAGGGGAAGATGGGCAGTTTTTCTGGTCCCCCTTTTTCCTCGTGTTTAGCCCTAGTAGTTTTGAGATTATAAGATGTTCGGTCTATTAGTTTGGCGATTTTAACACCTTTCGGTCCATTTCGTTGTCAATGTTAAGACCTTTCATGCCATATAGGTGTGGATTTTTTCCTGGTGAGCAATAGCGAGCCTGAAATGTTAAGAGGAATTGGCCTTCGGCAGGAAATTTTTTCTACCGAAAAATTTACAAATTTATCTTGAAGGGGGGTCTAGAGGTTGTTTTTCTAAGCCTGATGGAGGTCTAGATAGGAAACTAATAAAATAATAAAAAGTACATAAAAGATCAAATAAATACGCCCATCTCCCCTTGAATATGAAATGGTCACTGAGAGCGGGCACGTTTATAAGGAGAGTTAAGACACCCTAGAGTAAACCGAGTATTTAACCTCATACTTTGTTCAGCGTTTGTAATTGTCAACTAATTTTATTTTGTAATTAGTTACGTTGCATAGGTGTGTGTATAATATACCAAACTATACTTTAAAAAATAATATAACAAACTATACTTTCAAAAATAATAATAACTTTTTTTATGCCGTGTAATCAATCCCCTTTCCCATCCCCAACGAAAAATTTGCTCATTAGCTAATATCGAGTTTCTAATATTTTGCCAAGACAGTCCCCATGTTATTCAAATAACATGTTAACTGGTACTATTTATAACATTTCGAAGATTTTTTTTTTTTTTTTTTTCTCTCTTTAAATTATCTGATGTGACGCCATTGATTTCGGGGGCTGATGAGTGATTGGTGTTTCTGAATGCTTGTATGCTTGCTTTTTGTGGGCGAGCTGTTATGTGTTTTTTCTCCTGGCACTTTTTGTTTTCCTTTCTCGTGTCTCTTGCTGATCCTCCCTACCCCTTGTGAGGGTAAGGGCTGGCTACTGCCTGACTGACTCTAAAGTATGCACACTATGCTATCATGGTTTTCGGCGAACTATTGATTCGATTTGTAAGTCTTGTCATGGAAATCATTTTAACTTCAAGCAGCGAGTTCATTAATATCATTTGGGGTGTTATTGGTGTTAAGAACGGTGTTAACAAATTATATGTTTGGAATCTGTAGTACTTCGTCAGTTTCACATTAGGAAGCGTAAATGATCCCAGTGATATCAATTCAAAGAGCTGCACGTCATATAAAGTAGCAGGCGTAACTCTAATTGATAACAATCATCCATCAACTACTCCCTCTAGGGCATAGGCTGAGAGCCTGTTTATTCATCTGTTCTACATTGAACGGTGAAGCCCGTGAGGTCTCGATCCAGTCTAGGGGGTGAGACATGTGAAGCACTTTTAGCTGCAACCAGCCCCTGCCATTTTGCCTTCGCAGGATGCATGGGGCTTAGTTGCTCACCCATGGCTCGCAGCAGCCCCATCTCTCAAGCTGCCTCGTTCCAGTGCTTCACTGTCTATTACACCTACTAGACACGGACCCTCACTCTCAGAACGCCACCTATTAAGCAATGAACTCACTAGGCATTGCACCTCTGTAGCATATTTTGAATATGGGAATATTCATACAGTGCTATTTCATCAGGGAACAATGAGGGTATTTATTTAGCGTTTCGGTGGGATTAGTGGGAATGCACTGATACTAGGTACAGCACAAATTCCATTCCAATAATATCTTCCCATAACATATCGGGATTCGAACCCAGGTCCATTGGATTACCAGTCCAGTGGCAAGACCACTCCACCACACCTCCCCTATAACACCATATATGTTGATCCTTACGAGGCTGCTTGTAACTAAACTACCGATCCTATGTGAAAACATGAAAGAATAGCACAGTATAAAGTGGTGTCATTCGTTTGTAAATGCTGGTAATTCCCCCGATTAACTGCATTTACAAAAGAATAACACCACTTTATACTACTCGATTTTGGAAAGTTTGAACAGTACTACTCTGAATGCCACTACTAGGTAGTTCATTCCAGAAGTTTACCACTCTACAAATATTTAGAAGATTGAACAACATTTGATATTAAGAGCAGAATAATGAGCTAACCAGGCAATATTACTAAAACTGTGTGCATAAACATCTACTGTATATGCTGATTAAAGTTATGAAGCAAGTTAGCATAAAAAAATATGATAATTAAGCATTTCACCTGCTACCGTACCCAAAACCCGTCTCTGCTTCTCTGAACTCTGTGAATGAGGACCTTCTGCCTTGACATGAGCGGGTCTCTTATTACACACACTGCAGGCTAAAGTTGAGATGGGCAGGCTCAGGCTTTACATAGTGCACAGCAAGGATGTGATAAATGTTTGTCATATGTGTTAGAAAGTGTTAACATTATATATATATATATACACATATACATAAAACCTTACTGATGACGTAAAGTAAAGCTATAGTAAAGGAAATGCTAATTGATCATGTAACTTCAATAGTTCGCCTGTCCTCATTAAGACAAGTAACTGTAATGTTTCACACAATGTAAGCCTTAACAACTTTCTAATTAAGTTTCTGACAACATTTCGTTGCAATAACTCTTTTGAAGCTGACGACGTAGCATTACAGTAGTTACGTAGTTTATAAATATAAGTTAGCGGGTTTTATGGTTTTATGATTTGCGTATCTTAACAGTAAATATCATTGGCCACCGAGGGCATAGCTCTTGATGGTTCAGACTATAATGTAATTGATGACTAAGCATGAAATCTTAAATGTGACCGGGTACGTTTACCTAAGATGAGTTATTTTTTTCTGTGCTCGGGGCATTAGAAATATGATGACCCATTGACGCATTTAATGTCTTAAAATTGTGTATGAAGATGTCAATTGTGGATTTAGATTTGTTTACATTTTTCTTATAGCTTACACTCACGTCAAACTAATATCGAGGGTATTGTGTAATTATCTTTGTATATTGTGTTCGTATACCTTACACATCGGACAACGTAATTTCGAGGGTATATCAATTATGTATATAATTTGTTTTACATTCTTTGTATATCTTACACTAGGCTACCGACAAAGTAATATCGAGGACAATTTAAAAAAAAAAAAAAATCGTATATCTTCCAAACCCAACACCGTACTAGCAGGGCGTTTCAATGTGTGTGTTTGTTTGTTTGTTATTGTTTACACAGCTGACAAAGTAATATCGATGTGGCAGTTTCCCCTGAGCCTTATAAACGACCAAACGTGGACACTGAGGTGAGGGTGGGGGCCGTGTCTAGCGGATGATCTGGGGGCTAAGACTGAGTTATAGGATCAACGATACTAACAATGACTCCCACACTTACGACCGGGCTTCGATCTCACTTGGATTTCTACTTGTGTGTCGGTAGTGATGGTGTTTTTCTGTTTTTTAGGGTTTTGGGCTGTCTGTTTTTGTGTTTGTCAGCTGCTCCGTCTTTCTTAATATATAGTCCTGTTATTCACTCACTGACGCCTCTCTCCTCCTCCTCCTTCTCTCTCTCTCTCTCTCTCTCTCTCTCTCTCTCTCTCTCTCTCTCTCTCTCTCATTTTGTTTTAGTTTCTTTGTATATTATTGAGATACCAACCTCTATAATCGATGAGGGGGGTTGAGTAAGCTGCACCGTATACCATTTCATTTTATTCTTGCTATATTTACACGTTTTCATGCAGTTTAAGAAGTAAAAAGGGTTAAGTGAGATAGTTCAAAGCCTATTAATTGCTGGAGGCCCTTTCTAAACTGAATAAATCGTCTAATAGCCAGAGTAAGGTTAATAGGATGGCACCGGTACTGAAAGGGTTAAGCCATAATTTGTTGGCTTGTTTTCCTTTGTGTGATTTAAGTCATTGATTTGATGTAGTGTGTAGATTAATTTGCTCATTCTATTATATTAGTTTTTTTTTATTACAATTTATACCGTTTTTAGATATCTCAACTCAGTATAGTATATTTGCCCCAATTTACCAAGCTTTATTTTATTTTAATGTTGCTTATATTATCTATTTTTCATTCATTCTACTTTATAGATCTTCATACTATATTTGTTGTAGAATTATCCCTCGTCGATGCGTAAAAGTAGTAGCTTTTACGTATAGTACTGTATACGAACTTCTTTGAATGTCATTTCTTGCTAAGTGGTGTATGCCTTCATTTGGCTTTCTCCCTCCTACATTTTCTCTTAGTATATTTGATTTATTTTCTTTTTGTGTAACCCTGTGTTATCGCCTTTTATGGTATCCTCTATATTTTAATTTATCTTGCCAGCTCCCCTCTTCTCGTATTTCGTTTCGCTGTGTCCCTCTTCCCCCCTGTAGTATTTTTGACTGCTTCTTCTTTCTTGTCTTCCCTTTTCTTCCTTAATATTTATTTTTTTAGGTAAGCTTGGAAATATTATGATATATTATACTGAGATAATTAAGGTGTGTGCTACGTGTTATTGTATTAGGTTACCGGCAGCCCCAACAGGTTTCATTCTATTTCTTTCGTGGATTGTTTTCATATCTGTTCTCTTCTGTTCCATAGTATACTTTATTTTCTATTAGCTTTGCACTTTTCGTTCTAGAATATCATTGATCTTATCTTTCTCCTTTTGATTATAATTATGTACATATTTGTTTTCTAGATAATCTACAGTATGTACCATTTGTTATGTTGTATATATTCCTCGTTCGTTTCAAATAATGGGAAAGGAAGTGCAGTCAAAAAAATTGGAAAGATTGATGCCATTTGACGTAATTTTCATCATATTTGTTTTACCAGTAGACGACTTTCTTTATAATCTACCTTCAGGACTCAAAGGGGTAAATACAATCTCCATGAACCCTCTGAATAACATTGGTCCTTATCAAACTGTGTAAAATCGCCTAATTTAGCCAGAATAAGAGGCAATAAGGTGTCATCGAGCTGAAGGGGTTAATGACCACAATGTGTCGTATTTCACTTGTTTATTATCATGGTATGTCAGTGAGATGATCCTACGAGAGCACATGACGTCATTGTACTATTGCGTGGGCAGTATTTCCATATGATCCACCATTCTAAATTCCTGCTGTTATTCCATTCCCCGGTTATTTAGATTAATGCAGCGAGCAAGCACAGGCAGAACAAACATTTGATATCAAGCACAGAGAGCTAACCGGCCTCCCTCCCTCGTTCCTCATGCAGGCACATGTGTACTCTCGCTTTTTGTGTACATAAATCTGCTTGCCCGGTTGTTCAAGTGCTTTGGTGTTGACGTGGGTGCTTTAAGGGGAACTTACGTGATGGTTGCTGAAATTGGGGATGATAAGGGTTGGTGGTGATGGTGAGGAAATTAGTGCAGTGTTAAGTAATGTTAACACTGCACAAATTTAAATACTATGCCTTTGTAACTAGCAACACCTTGATCTCCACACATTAACTACCATCACAACAATCACCACACCCATCGCGGACGCCGCGTTCTCCGAAGGGGTGGCCACGAACGAAACGCTCCCATGCACCTCTGTCCCCATTCAGTTGACGCTCCTCTTCCCATCTATCACTGCTTTCACGCATATACTTCTTAACTCCATCCATCCACCTCTCTCTCTGTTTACCTCTCCCTCTCTGTCCTTCCACCTCACTCTCGTACACTCTCTTAGTCATTCTCTCGTTTCCCATACGTTCCACATGGCCGAACCATCTCAAGGTGTTCACAATCATCACCACCCTTATTGCAACCAATTTTTCCATTATGGCAAAACATAACATTGTCTTGATAATAAGTGTTAACCCCTCGATTGCGGCGCTGAATGTGGCATCGCACGCCATCGATAGGAAGCTCTGGTAGTGACGTTTAGTCTTCCAGCATCATCTGTTGATTGTTCTCCTGATTTGTTTTCCGCTAAGGATAGCCTATGACTGGAGGGATGAAATGTAAATACATGTACATACATATACACTTACATGCATTCATACATACATTCATCAATACATGCATATATACATCGTCTAATAATAAAATCGATGCAAAATAGCTCATCTAATCGTGATTATGATTATATAAATATGGGTTATGTGTGATGTATTGAGTAGGTAATATTTATCAGTTATTAGCCAAAGTGGGGAAAGGTGTAAGTTAGAGGCAGTAACGGGAGGGGGGGGGGGGGGGGGGACTGGTAAAAGAGGAGAGAAAATAAGAGAAGTGAAGACAAATTTAGAGAAGTAAATTAGGGAAAGTATGGTGGTAAAATAATTGAATATCAAAGGGTAGGAATAAGAGGGGAGAAGAAGGGATGTGAAAGTGAAGAAAGTGGCAATTAAAAGGGTGTAAAAGTAGAAACAGAAAGGGGCGGGGATAGTATGAGACAAAAAAAGGAGCACAATCAGGTATTTAGAAGAGGTGTTAAAGTATACTCAAGGAGGAAGGTGGGGAGGGGGAAGGAAAACAATAAGAGTAAGGAAAGAGAGAGAAAAGGCGTTATGGTGTGTGTAGAGGCAAGGGCAATTAAATTTATATCAGGGGTGTGACGTGGTAAGAAGAGTGCTGTGGAATTTGTGTGTGTGCCATAAAACACACATATTGTAACAAATAGCATACACACAGTGTAATCATCGTGTTGGTATCGTAGTATTTAACCCTTCCAGTTTACGAGGACTAATTTTTTCACTTTAATCTGGTTAACATTAGACGATTTTCCTAGCTTTCTGGAAGTCCCTTTAGGTATGAAAGGGGTCAAAGCTGTCGCAATTAACCCTCGAACATGTCTGCCGGAGTCGAAGAAAATCGCCTAATACTAGCCAGAATAAAATTTAGGACGGTATTCTCATATCTTGATAGGGTTAGGGGAAAAAAATAGGGAGGAGGTGAAAGAAAATGGGGAGGAGAGAAAAAGTTGAAAGAAAGGTTAGGAAGAAAAATTAGGAGTAGGAGGAAGAAAATAAAAGAACATAAGGAGAGATGAAAGGAAATTAAGAGGATAGGATATGAAGGGTGAGAGAGAAAGAGAGTATGTGTGTGAGTGTGTGAGAGAGAGAGAGTGTGTGTGTGTGTGACTGTGTGTGCATGAGTGTGTGGGTATGCAAGAGATTGTGTGTATGTGAGGGAAAGAGGAGAGTACGTGTGTATGAATGAGTGTGTGTACATGAGAGTGTATGTGTAAGAGAAAGAGAGAGAGAGAGAGTGTGTGTGTGTGTGCGAAAGAGGAGAGCGTGGATATATGAATATGAGGTAGAAAAGCTAGGATAGCAGAAACGAGCGACCAAAACCTTTATGCCCCCCAACTCAATCATCAATCATAGGGGGGGGGGGGGGTCTGGTTTGGTCTGGTTGGAAGCCCCTCCCCCCACACACGCCTCTCTTAGGATATCACTCTCTAGGCAAAATTATTATTTCCCGGGTAGGTCGTTTTTCTGGTCCCCCTTCTTCCTCATGTTTAGCTCCATTAGTTTTCAGATTTTAAGACTTTCCACCCATTAGTTTGGCGATTTTAAGACCTATTGCCCCATTTCTTTGTCAATATTAAGACTTCGTTTCATTTAGGAGTCGATTTTTACCTGGCGAGCGATAACGAGCCTGTACAGTATTTTAAGAGGAATCGGCCGGGATATTTTTCTTTCGAAAAATGTACACTTATCTTGAAGGAGGGTCTTGGGGCGGGGTTTTTTTTAAGCTTGATGGGAGGAAACTATAAAAGTAATACCAAAATTCATAAATAAGCAAATAAATACGTTCATCTCCCCCATAAATCATAATATAGTAGAAGGAATGGGACAGGGTTGTGGTGGTGTAGCGGATTATATTATACACTAGCAGGGGTACCCGGCGTTGCCCGGGTAATCACCATAATCACCATCACTACTACCACCACTACTACTACCATAATCACCATCATCAAACAATCATCACAATACTACTACTACTACCATAATCACCAGCCTCGACCTCCCTGTGCCGGCGACCTCGATTTCGGCCGCTAAATGACCTCCGATTTTGGATCTGACCTCATCCGTACCCCCATTTTGGGGGGCTGCGAACAACTTTCGTTCCATACACCTTTTCGATCGGAGGCCTCCTTCTGCCCCAAACGGCCATGTTTTTCAATTTAAAAACAAATCAATTTCGGCCTCGAAACGACCTCCGATCGTGGCCTCGCCCCCTCTATGACCTAACCCAGGTCAATTGACAGCCACATGCAAAGTTTCAGCTCCCCAGGTCCAAAACTGCGGCCGCCTATTAAGAACACAGACAGACAAACAGACACACGAACTGATTTAATAATATAGATAATCGAGGCATGGTGAATATTGGTCTTATTTTATAATATAATCGGTCTCAATTCGTGTAACACCTCTTCACATACGGTATATTGTTTTTGCTGATTTTACTTTGGTTTTAGCATAATTTCTAATAAGTAAATACATAGATTATATAAATTCTGTTATAGTATATATCAAATAAGATTTCCCATTTACTCATTTAATCGATGTGTTCGTAAGTTCTGTCTGTCTGGTAATAACACAAACATGATGGATCATAATAGAGATGTGGAACGGTTATTGAACTTGACTATGCAAAATGTTATGTGCCAATTATTAAAATGTTTTAGTATTTTCATCCATGGAAATAACTTGCAGTTGTGTGCTTGAGTTCTATACAGTTTCATGTGCAAGTTCATTGTAGGAGAATTCATCCTTGCCTTGTATGTACTGTACGTTTATCCCTTGAAACATGATAGATACAAAATTTATATCATCCGCACAGTTATTTTAATTTATGCGGAGCAACAAACAAGAATGTCAGTTGTATACATTATAACACACATAAAGAAGACGAATAAAACACTACCATGTAATGTAGGGATTTTAAAGTGAATATAACTTTCTCGTAAATTTATGGTGGTGTTGGTGTTTTAATGTTTAAATACTGGGGCTTCTTTTTCGTGTTGCTCACGATTGCCAGATTATGACAATTAACAGTGACTATAACGTATGATGTATTTTTTACTAAATGTCATTGTAGGCTTCTTAGGTTCTCGTATGACCACTTATTAGCATCTACCTTTCGAAATTAATTCGAGGCATAATCGGTGAGTATCAATATAGAACATATAGTCATGTAATTCGTGTAATTTTGCTTATCTAATGCTTTTAAAAGGTGATAACTTTGAGTATGCTAAATCTTCGAAAATTAAGTTGATCAATCATGTCAAGAATTCATTGCAAATGGAGAGTTTGCGGGCCAGGCATCAGCTGTAGAGATTCCCTGGGTTACAGTCGGAAAATTAATACGACCATGCTACCTCACTGCGCATTTGCCCCTGGAATAATTAAGTGATACATCATCTACCTAATGCATGAATTGATGGAATCCGAAAACTGCTTTTCGAGCAAAGTGAAATGGCTTGATGTTAGGTAGAACCAAATAAAATAAAATAGTCATCGGCCGGAAAGGATTAGTGTCCTGTATTAGGATATTTATTTACCTCTTCCTCCCTCAGCACCTAACCTCGACCCTCTCTCCCCAACCCCCTCCCCTCCTCCTCCAATACACCTCCAGCACCTCCCCTACCCAATATCAATCCTCTCTCCTCACCCACCTCCACCCCCTTCTCCCAGCCCACCTCGACCCCTTCTCCCCAGCCCACATCCACCTTCACCTCCCTTCCCCAACCCACCTCCACTGCTTCCCCCAACCCCCACCTCTACTGCCTCCCCCAACCCCACCTCCACCGCCTCCCCCAACCCCACCTCCACCGCCTCCCCAACCCCAACCCCACCTCCACCGCCTCCCCCCCACCCACCTCCACCGCCTTCCCCCCAACCACCTCCACTGCCTTCCCCCATCCCACCTCTACTGCCTTCCACTAACACCACCTCCACCCCTCCCAGCCCACCTCCACCGCTTCCTCCAACCCACCTCCACCGCCACCCTCAACCCACCTCCACTGCTTCCCCTCAACCCACCTCTACCACTTCCCCTCAACCACTTCCCCCAACCTCTCCCTCTCTCCCCCAGCCCGCCCACGCACGCCCCGCCATCATTAATATTGTGGGTGGAAAGTAATGAAACCCGCTGTGTATCCAAGGTGACATCGTGGTGAAAACAAGATTGTCGGATACTCTGAATAACAGTCCTCTAACATTATTTGTTTTTCCGTCAAGAATTATACGTTTTTCTATGTACTATTTTATTTTGTTGAAGCGTTGTTAGATTTCCTGTGCATTATGTATATTCATCAACCATACGGGAAATCTAATATCATACGCTGCACTCTATAATAATGTTTAAAGAAATCGTGTGTGATATGAATAACTTCCTGTGAACAGTATAACATTATAAATAGCACATTCAAAATAATGCACTAATTAATATATTTGTTATATATGCAAAATACTTTATTTCACATGATTCTATTTTGTTAATTTAATAAAATGAATAGGCTTAGTGGACATAAATCAAATTGTGTTAATATCTGTAAGTAAACCCATTGAATTCAAAGTTTGATTCCATTTATATATTCAGTTAACCATTGGTCATTGAGGGAAAAGCAGAACATTGTTCTTGAGCAGAATTATGGGTGGGAGTTGGGGGTGAACATATTAGGATAGAAGAATTCCCTAACATACTATACCCTGTTCCAAGTTGGTAGGACAGAAATCGTTAACCATAACCTCTGCAACTCAAAAAGGGCTAGAATAAATGTCTTGTAATTTTCCACACCTATTTCCTGGCTGACTCTTCCTCGATGGTAAAAATATTAGCTCGATTACTTTACTCGTTTGTAAGTTATAGAGGTTAATGTTCAATAGTGTTGGCCTAATTATTTGGAACAGGGTATAGTAACCACATATGGCCTAATCGGATACCTATTATTACAACCTACAGGCACCACACCAACTAGTATTTTTGTTATCCATGAATATCCTCCTCTGGGCTTAGCTAGGGTAAAGTAGAACCGTCTTCATTTGGTTTCATTGGGTTGTCAACGTCGTCATAAACATCTAACACACTTTTGATTTTATAGTGCTCTCCAGGGTTTTAATTATATTCCTTCATATTTAACATATACAATATTTGTTCGTGTGATTTATGGAGTTTGTTCCCTGTTAAAGTTAAAGGAATTAATCAAGTGTTATTTATAGTGTATTATACATACAGTACATAAGCCGTCAATAATTCGCCGAAAATGTTGATAGAAGGCAAGGTAATATCAATTTAGTAACTGTTTCCCTGCATTTCATATTTATTTCTTATAGCCCATGAATACCATAGTACCATTAATTATATTTTACGTCGTAGAGTCCTAAGATTATGACCTTCTCTCTTGATTGTCTAGAATTTCTCTTAAAATACAGGCTCGCTATCACTCGCTATGAACAAAAATCGAATCCTAAATGACACGAAAAGTCTTAATATTGAATAAGAAATGGGGCTAAAGGCCTTAAAATCGCCAAGCTAATGGGCCGAACGTCTTCTTAAAATCTGAAAACTAATGGAGCCAGCTATTGAATTCAACTATACATACCGTCGGTGAAAAAAAAATAGTATAAAACTCCATTTATTAGGTTATTCCCGAGGTTAATATTGATAAAATGAAGCTCAAGAATTCCAAGCGTCGGATTCTTCAGTTATTAGCCTGTAATCTCCAAAGAATTTGGAGGGGCAGATATACAAGCAGGCGGCTAGGAATCCTCCTCCCCTTGTATAATTCTCCTACTCGACGAGACAGAGAAACGGGCGAGGGAACGCAAAGTGGTCCCGGACCCTGAGAATAGGAACTTTAAATGTTGTTTCTGTTCAGGCTCTGTCTCATGTCGGCCACCCCCAGCAATGGAGTATGTGCCCCAGTATATACTGTACATACATACATAAATAAATACATACATACAGATATACAAGCGCCATAAAAAACGGAGTTATGAGGGACCGGGGGGGACTTAGCCAAACGGTTATGGGCTATTACCGCCGTGTATATTCATGGCGTAATATATATATTCTAAACTCGGAGGATCAGGGCAATTCCGTGTGAATCCTAGACCTGGTTAGAGGCATATCGTGGGGCGTATAACACCAGCTTTGTTTTAATAAGTGCCGTGTTACTTATTTGCGTTTTAAGTTACTTATAAACTGGTCATGTAACAAATAAATCATGATAATAATAATAATAATAATAATAATCTGGTTACTTATATAGCGCCCGTCTCTCCTTCGAGGATTCGCAAGCGCAAGATAATAATTATGTTCAGTTAGTTATAGGGTATGTATGTATGTATGTATGTATGTATGTATGTATGTATGTATGTATGTATAATACTCTGGCACTTACCCCATTTTTTTGTTCTTATTTTTTCATGGGGGTGGCCGACTCGAGACAGAGCTCGAATCGGGACATCACAACAGAACAGAAAAGCAAAACAAAACATAAAATCATAGTGTGTGATCCGGTAATCTACATGAAATAAATCGTGGCATACGTTGGCTACTATTATTATTACGTAACCTTATATTGTTAGCATTCTAGGTTAGTTATAATAACAGGTGATGTACTGTAAAATAACTATTTCCTATAAAGCAAAATAGGAAACGGTCATTATATAGTACATTACAATTTTGTTTTTCTTATCTTTTATATATAGTAATTCTATTTTAACTCGTCCCACACCACCCTGGTACACCATGTTGTCCAACAACATCCCATTGTAGGTCCCTCGACGAATTAAACTGAAATGTACAGCTACTAACAAATAATTGTAAGCTCCTTCAATTGTTTTATGCAAATATATCCATTTGGTTTGCTGTTTAGATCAAATCGGCTATATATAAATATATATATTTATACATATGATGTGCTTATCAATATAGCTGATTTGATCTGAACATCAATCTAAATGGATACATTTGCATAAAGAAAATTGCAAGAGCTCACTAACATTTGTCAGTAGCTGTACAGTCTTGCTAATAAGTGATGTCTCGGCACCAAGTATATTTTGATCGATAAAATTGGTTTCAGCAATATCTAAACTTAATTTATTCATTTCGAGGGGGATATTCAAACCTATTTCTGCACTTACTCACCCTATTCAACATCTGGCAGACATTATTACAGCACAGAGCGAGCCAAATGGAAGGACAGCTGAGACATGACTTATTAACGCGACCTTACATACTCGTGCTGTGTTTTATCTACCTTCTAATGTTTTATTTGCGTATTACATGGTATAATTATTGAAATACGACCTATTACGTTTAGCTTTACGTTAGCTATACAGTATGATTAGACGGTTCAAGGATTGTTCTTGTGATACGCATCTTGGATGGGCCCCAGTGGCATTTTGTCATCTATAATTAGCCTGGGGGGAGACAGTGGAGGTGGGTTGGGGAGGGGGTAAAGGTGGGTTGGGTGAAGGGGGTGGAGGTGGGTTGGGGGAGACAATGGAGGAGGGTTGGGGAGAGGGGGTAAAGGTGGGTTGGGTGGAGGGGATGGAGGTAGGTTGAGAAAAGGGGTGGAGGTGTGGACACAAGGTACTGTAATCATTCCCAGGCACCTGTATTGTGTTTGTCTGTAGCTTCACAAAGTATTTCGATAACGAATTAATGTATATAAAAGAAGCTGGTCAATACCTTCTTTTGGACCCAGAATATACTGTATACCATTAATTTTGATTGACATTGAATTACGTTCCTGCCCCCAAATAATTCACGCAGGAGCGCTGAGTAAGCTACCTTGGATGCTATAGTCCCCTTGAGGGTGGATGGCCGTATTTATTTAATCATTTATATATATTATTATCATATGTTTAGTTTTCTCCCTAGATCTCCATCAAGCTTAAAAAAGTCACCCCCCCCCCCCCCCAAGACGCTCCTTCAAGATAAATGTGTACATTTTTCGATTAGGGCGGTTTCTCATAAAATGTAGGCTCGCTTTCGCTCGCCAGGAACAAATCGACTCTTAAATTACACTAAAAGTCTTGATATTGACTAAGAAATGGGGCGAAAGGTCTTAAAGTCACCAAACTAATGAGCCGAACGTCTTCTTAAAATCTGAGAACTAAGAGGACTAAACACGAGGAAGAATAGGGACCATAAAAACGACCCATCTCCCCTTAACGACCCATCTCCCCTTAACGACCCATCTCCCCTTAACGAAGAAGATGGCTGTAAGACTAGTGTCCTTGGTTATATAGCCCCCCCCCCCATTCCTTGCTGTTCCGGTGACACTCAAACCTGGTATATAGTTTACTCAAGTACATTGGGGTTTGTAATTGATGATTAATGTTAACCCTTTGAGTACCAGCGACGTGTGTTATGTTGTATTGTACCTATATGTAGACGATATTATGCAGCTTAGGAGGGATCTGTGGTAGTTAAAAGGGTTGGTTGAGATAGTGTGAAGCCTTATTATGGATAGAGGTTCTTCCTAAGCTGAATCAAATTGTCTAATACTTGCCAGACTATGATGATGCTACTGAATGAGTTAAGAACGGGGTGTTATTTATATACTCCGGCCCCAGGGTTTGAAACTATACCACTTGAGCATGGTCCGTAAACCCGCTCCTACCGAAGGCCATTTCGTTACGACGACTCTGGGCTCTGTGTACTTAAGGGGGGTCACCTGTTTTATTTTTCGCTTTCTCTCTCTCTCTCTTTGGCTTGTATCCAACCGTTGTCTCGTTGCATCGTTGTCTCACTCATGTTCTTAATGGCTGTCTCAAACCCTATTCTGTGCAGAGGTGTGAAGGGGCTTGCGATGGTCTAGTTAAGCCTTAGTTAGTAACCAAATAAGGAAGAGGAAACGAAGGAGAAAGAAGAGGTAGAAAAAAGGGTGGAGGATGAAGATAACGGGTGAAGGAAGGGACTAAACTAGGAGGAGAGAGAGAGAGAGAGAGAGAGAGAGAGAGAGAGAGAGAGAGAGAGAGAGAGAGAGAGAGAGAGAGAGAGAGAGAGAGAGAGAGAGAGAGAGAGAGAGAGAGAGAGAGAGGAGAGAGAGAGAGGAGAGAGAGAGAGAGAGAGAGAGAGAGAGAGAGAGAGAGCACACATTAATGGTCGTAAAATATGAATTGGGTTCCGTAGAATAAGCCTTTGATAATGGGGGCCTAAAGTCGTCCACTCCTGAATTATGCATCTAATATCAGCACAAGAGTCGCATTCGTCTTGTTAATATAGAGATCAAACCAGGCCGGGGGACATATTAAGAGGCTCCGACTAACTTCAAAGACCTGCTTCTGGGAACATGTCTATGGTTTTGTTAGGATCTCAAACACGGTGTTGTGACGGATTTTAAGAGGCGAGGTAGTGTAACGTATAGTCTCCTACATAAGTTCAGTTCTTCCTCATGATCTTATGTATGGAAGTAAGATTAGTGTGATTGAATCGAGAGCGTGCAGTCGTTAATTCATCTGATTCTTGAACTGATTCATAATATTTCAATCTACAATCTAAATTTAACCCTTTTACTGCGGGCGACGTGCTGATGCATCCTATGTAAAAATAAGCCCAAACTATGGGCAATGTACACATACGTTTTGGTAATACCGTCTGAGTTGGTAGTAGTGAGCCGGTCTGCCTGTTACCAGACGCAGCCATAAGTGTCTAATCTCCCCTCCCATACTAATACCAGTCTGCTCCAAGCATAGGTTGTGAGAGGGTCTGTGTCCAAGCAAGAGATGTTTTAGAAACTGAAATTCAAGGAAAACCGGTCCACTTCTACATATATTTGTGACAGCGATACACCAGGTACGAATATGAGGTTACAGGCCATAACTCATAGCCTACTCAACACCTCATAAAATAATGATATATTTGATTGCGTGATCACGACTTTCGCGAGCGAGTGGAAAATTACGAAAGGGAGAGAACGAGAGTGATGACACACTCGCTACAGGGCCCGGCTAATAGTTGTTAATTAATGGAAGAAATCCTGAGAGAGAAAGGCGCACATACACATATACTACTGTATATATATATATATATATAAAAGAGACAAAAAAATATATATATATAATATGTAAAAAAAGGAAGCTCGAGGGTAGGGTCTCTCTCTCTCTATATATATATATATATATATATATATATATATATATATATATATATATTTTGTTACGTATCTTGATCCTCAAGTGGTTAACTTGATGAATCTAGATAGCACAGAGATATATATTAAGGTATCAGTCAGCTGAAGGCAAAACAAAAGTAAAATCTAATAAAATTATTTCATGTTGTTGCTTCCTTTCCTTTTGGATCTTAGGACTTAGTATCCTTTATTGACTGATACTCTTTAATTATGAAAAATACTGAAACTAATTAAAGTCATGTAGTATTTATAAAGAATTATTATTTAACCGAAGCTTAGTAGGCTATGGTTATGAACCGAAGAAGTTATATCTAAAGAAGGACTATTAATTCTATAAAAGTCTTGAAAGATAAATATTAAAGTAAGAATATTTCTGTCTCTTACCCTCTTTGAAATGAAATAGATATTTGTTTCTTATATGTCCTTTTATTTATATTTAATGTAATTATTCTTGGTTCTTGTCTTACGTTAATAGTATTATATTATTATTATCATCAGGATTAATATCAAAGTCACATAAAAAGTTAGATATATATTTAATAATTAGTTAAATGTATTTCTTAACCACGTAACATTGAAATTTGATTAGGAGTAAATTAAGTTACAGGATCGCTTCATAGATTCGATTCAGGTCTCACTCAAATAATATGAAAAACAAAAATAATATTTTGAAGCTAAAAGAATTGTCTTCAGCTTAGGAAATCACTAGAAGTAATATTAACACAGCCATGTTAGTCTAAGGCGATATTACTAATATGAGACAATAGCATCACCGTACTAAGCACCGTTAAGCAATGTAAGCTTAATTCAAAGAAAATTAAAGAACTCGTAAGTATTAATATAAAACAATAGTATTACTTTCATCATAACCCAATTACTTAAAGAGTTGCTTTAGTCCACAAGTTAGTCAACTAAAATAGTAGTTAAGTACAAAATAGTAGCGTTACCGTTAATTCCCAATCAAATAGTTACGTACATAATAGTAGCGTTCAACGTTAATTCCCAATCACATATCTCACTAACCAACATAACGTAAGTGTTTACACGGAACACACTTAACACACACTATATAATCTGACTGACAGTCACAATCCCATTATAATACTTCACCCCATCTTCCTCCAGCTGCAAGTACACCTTCCCCAACTCCAAATGAGACTGATTTGAATGCACACTACTCGGGTCTTATATATTAAACAATGATGGTGTAGGAACGAATCAGGAGGCGAGTGATGGTGTGCGCCCCTATCATAGCTCCTCGAGTTGCATAGCAGGTGCGTGGACCAATGGGGGCTCCTGGCGTCGATCATACGTCATAGCGTCGGGTCATCGAAGTAGTTTGCAGGGTCCCCTATGACGCACACAGGTGTGAAGGCTTGTTTGCTGGTATGCGGACGAGCTGGTTTCCCACTCGCTGGTTCGCTCGCTAGTCTGCTTCGCCGCCTGGGTAGTTTGACACTCCTTCAACTCTAATTCTAACTCTTAAATTAACATACAGGGCTCCGTATGTCAGAATATATATATATATATATACCGGTATATATACCGGGTATATATATATACGGTATATGTATGTATAAATATGGGTGTATGTATGGGCATGTTGGTATATACTGTATATGTATGTATAAATATGGGTGTATGTATGGGCATGTTGGTATATACTGTATATGTAATATAGCAATCTGAATGTGTATGTACCTTATACCTAAGTTTATACCTAAGTTAATACTTAATGTACACTTTGTAATTGTAATTATGAGCAGAATAACCACTTTTAAGTGGAAATAAAAAAAATATTATTTTATTATCTCTCTCTCTCTCTCTCTCTCTCTCTCTCTCTCTCTCTCTCTCCTCTCTTCTCTCTCTCTCTTCTCTTCTCTTCTCTCTCTTCTCTCTATCTCTCGTCTCTCTTCTCTTCTCTCTTCTCTCTTTCGGTCTCCTTCTCTCGCTCTCTCTTGTCTCTAATGCTCCCGTCCTCCCTCTTGTTAACAACTATATCTCTCTCTCTCTCTCTCTTTCTTTGCCCTCTCTCTCTGTTCCCTCCCTCCCAACCCCTGGTAAAAATTAATGAAGGATGTTACATAATAACGGCACTAATTCGACAAATGGATGCACATCGAAAATCAAAGGGCCAAGTTATGCATCGCAACCCACGACGACAGTTAAGTTTTCTCCCTCGGACGGGCCTCTCGTAAACATTTCTTTGAAAAGTTGTCTGCGAACCCAATAATACAACATGAAAAAATATATATACTGAACTAATAATACAAATATATATACTGAACTAATAATACAAATATATATACTGAACTAATAATACAAATATATATACTGAACTAATAATACAAATATATATACTGAACTAATAATACAAATATATATACTGAACTAATAATACAAATATATATACTGAACTAATAATACAAATTAGAATAATATGAAGACAGGAATACATGTCTTAGTATCGTAATTTTGTTTTAGTTTTTGCTTACCCCAATAGTTGACGGAGGGTAAACAGAATTACAATAATTATAGGCCATATATATATATTTATTTATGTGCTGTGTGTGTGCGTTTGTGTTTGTACAAAAATAATGAAAACAGTATAATAATAATAATAATGCAGCTATGATATTGTTTCTTAGGGTTAGCCGGGGTGAACGTTATGAGTCTTGTAGAGGGCATACTAATGATGTCAACACTAGAGCCTCGTGCCAAAGTTCTATATGCTGCCCTTCAAAGAAATTGCCTGGCCTAGTAAAAAAGAGGGTCCTATCAAACTCTCCTTTGGTGGGGGCAGGTGAGAGAGAGAGAGAGAGAGAGAGAGAGAGAGAGAGAGAGAGAGAGAGAGAGAGAGATCTAATTATGCCGTGATACAAAGAGTGAGTAAAGAAAATGTTTTTGAATATAGAATATAGTAAAAGACGACATGTCAAGAATATAAATTCTATGAATGGCAAACTGCAAAAATTAAAGACCGAGGTAAAAATAGTATACGCGAAAAGAGTATTGCTAATTAATTAATCAGTGAATAGACCTCAGCATATTTAAGGGGGGTCACCGGCTTCTTTTATCTTTCTCTCCTTTTCTCTCTTTCCCTGGCTTGTATCCATTCGGCCCCATTCAGCCAACTGTTTTAAGACGTTTATCCCCATCCAGGTGTCGATTTCTTCCTGGCGAGTGATAGCGAGCCAGCTTTGTACGGAGAAATCCGGCTTCGCCGGAGACATTTTTCTATCGAAAAATGTACAAATTTAGCTTGCTGTCAACAAAAAATATATATATGCTGGCTCGCTACCGCTCGCCAGGAAAATATTGACACCTGGATGGCGGTAAATGTCTTAAAACAGTAGGCTGAATGGGGCCGAATAGATACAAGCCAGAGACAGAGAGAAAGGGAGAGAAATAAAGCCCGTCAACCCCCTCAACAACATGGTTAAAGCCACCATAATAGGAACATTTTATTGGCAAACGTTTCTTCTGGTTATTGAAAAGTGGCCAAAATGAAATTATTAAACAAAATATATAAGTAAACAAGTACAAATAATATAATATATGTCTCTAACCCTTCCAGCATACTAGGACGCATTATTTACTATTATTTTATTTATTATTAAATTATTTGTATTTAGATTAGGAACGCTCAGTGCGGGTCAGTGTAGATTGGGTTATTTTTCCCTGATGATTCCCAGAAAGCTTTCCTAAAATGAATATAATCGCCTAATTTGAACCAGAATAACAGACAGAAACGCGTCATGCTATACCAAAAGGCCTAATATGCTCCTCAGTATATCGTGTTGATATCCAAAATGGGGATTTTCAACACTTCAAAACCTCCAGACATTGTACGCCTCACTTTATCGTAGTAGCAGCTTCGGAGATATATTTATTTGTATTATTATTCGTATTATTATTATTATTATTATTGTATTATTATATATATATATATATATATATATATATATATATATATATATATATATATATATATAAAACAGATAGTGTTAAAACCCTTTCAGTCCTAGGGGTTCTTTGACCTGTAACATTAGCAAGTGTACAACAGATCGGTTGCTGGAAAGGGTAATGAAAACAGGTGTAATTAATTAACCAGGGCCTAAGGTAGTCCTAGAGGCTAGAGGTTGGGAGAGTGAAAGATCTTATGAGGGCAAGAGATAGAAAGGGACAGTCCGGAAAGATGCAGATTATATAGAAAGGGGACAGACAGCCGTTAACGAGCACCTGATGCCACAAGAGAAATACACAGAAAAGGAGATGGAACGAGAGGAAAAAAGATAATGCCTAAAAAAAAATATAAACGTTACGAGACTGAAGAACGATGAAGGCAGTAAAAGGAGAGAAAAAGATGGGCCAGAGACAATGAAAGAGAGAGAGAGAGAGAGAGAGAGAGAGAGAGAGAGAGAAGAAGAGAGAGAGAGGAGAGAGATGAGCGAGGGGAGAGAGATTTCACACATGTGAGACTAAAGAGTAATACAGAAGTATGATAGAGGTATAAAATATGTGTAGATAGTAAAAAAGGAGATAGACTAATATTTAGGAAAACTGCAGGAAACAGAGCCGAATATAACCCAAAGAAGCCATCAGTTGGCAATAAGGGAGCAACAGATGTAGCTGCCGAACATAAAACATGTGTAGGCCATGCGAGAACATGCTGGCAAACGTAGCGAAATGGCTATTGTATTGATGCTTTCTCTTCGATTCATATATCTTAATATCTCCTCCTTTCTCTCCATTTCTTATTCTTCTTTCGCTGTCTTTCCTCCCCTGGTTAGAAAACAACAATTAAATAACAATAATGAACTCTTAGAGCCATTCACTCATATGCCATTGACCCAACTAGCCTTCCATAGCGACCCTCAAGACAGTCACTTCAAACCTTAAGTGATGAGTCCATAGCAAACATAATTATCCACTGATATATCAACTATTTGTAATTAGATCGGAGATAACTTTGTATTGTCAATAATTGTAGGATTTAATTTCTGAATCTATCTATTCGCCACGATCTCTCCAAAGACTATCCCTGCAGCAACAGTGCGCGAACATCAACACATTTGTATGCCATGGGGGACAATGCTGCTCGGACTGGAAAAATCGCTGTGTTTCTCGTTCGCTCAATTCTCTCTCTTTTTGTATTATGATTCTTTTGATTTATCTTCTGCCTCATCCTCAATTTATATCCTTTATTTTAGCCTTCCCTATTCTCCAACAATAACATAATTATGCATCAACTTGATTACACACAAACTAGACAGCATAAGTAACAGGGGTAACACGGAAAACTACCTAACTCGTTCTCCACCATTACGTAACATTCATCATATTCTGGTTACCATTAGACGATTTGCTTTAGTTAATATTGTACCTCTACAGCTCAAATGGGTAAGTACGATCTCAATAAACCCTCTGTATAATATAGATCCTTATTAATCAGCGTACAATCGTCTAACTTTAGCCAGAATCAAATGTAAAAAGGCGTCCTGGTGCTGAAGGGGTTAATACCACCAAAACAAGACAGGGCTCCAAGTAACAGGAGTACCGGAAGTAATATTAAGGGGGCCCAACTCGTTTTTTTCCTCTCTCTCTCTCTCTCCTCTCTCTTCTCTCTTCTCTCTCTCTCCTCTCTCTCTCCTCTCTCTCTCCTCTCTCTTCTCTCGCTCTCTCTCTCTCTCTCTCTTCTCTCTTCTCTCTCTCTCTCTTCCTCTCTCTCGCCCTCTCTCTCTCTCTCTCTCTCCTCTCTCTCTCTCTCTCATCTCTTCTCCTCTCCTCCTCTCTCTCTCCTCTCATCTCTCTCTCTCTCCTCTCATCTCTCTCTCTCTCTCTCCTCTTATGCTCTCGCTTTTCGCCTTCTCTCTCCTCTCTTTCTCTCTATATATAATATATTATATATATAATATAAAAATATACTCTCTCCTCTCTCTCTCTCGTTGTATCCATTCGGCCCATTCAGCCTACTGTTTTAAGACTTTCTCCCCATCCAGGTGTCGATATAGTTTCTGGCGAAACGTCTTAAAACAGTAGGCTGATTGGGTCCGAATGATACAAGCCAGAAGAAGAGAGATCAAACACTTAACAAGCGGACAGCAACAGAGGCAGTTCTGAATATCAACCCCTTCGTATGCCAGGGGGACAGTGCTGGGGGACTGGGGAAATCGGTGTTGTGTTTCTAATCTCTCTCCTCTTCCCTTCTATATGTTCTTCCCTATTAGCTTTTATTGTCTTCTATGTATATTATTATAATTTGATCTCCTCTCCCATATATCCTCTCATCTCTTATGTGTCTTTTATTAAAACTATTTTCATTTCCTCTCCTATCCTCTCTCATATCTCATCTCCTCTCTCACATTTCCTTTTCTCTTTTCATTATCTGGAGAAGTGCCAAGCAACAGATACAATGCCCAAAAATCCCCACATTAGTATGCCAGGGGGTACTATGCTACTTGGACAGGGGGGGGGGGGGGAATCGCTGCTGGTTAGTTGGTTCCAAGTGTTCTTTTCATTCTACTGCTATTTTCCCCTATACTCTCGCATTCTGATTTGGTATTTTTTGTTCTTTTAATTGTATTTTCATTTCCGCTTATCCCCTTCTCTTATACCCTGTTCTATTCTCCTCCGATGCTCTTCTTTCTGATTTGGTCTTTTCTGTGCTCTTCATTCCTTCTCTGTTCTCCTTTCCGCTTCTCTCCCTCTCCTCTACCCTGTTTTAATCTTCTCCGAAGGTCTTCTTTCTGATTTGGTCTTTTCTGTTTTGTTCATGTTCTTTTCATTTCTCCTTCTCCCCTTCTCTTCTACCCTGTTGTATTTTCCTCCGATGGTCTTCTTTCTGATTTGGTCTTATCTGATATGTACATTTTACTGTTTGTTCCTTCTTTCCGCTTCTCTCCCTCTCTTCTACCCTGTTCTAATAATCTCTTATCGTTTCGTCTCCTTTTCCTGTCTACCTTGGTTATTTACTTCACTATCTCGAGTTGCGTTTTTATCATACCGTTTTCCTTTACTTAACCCGTTGCTTCCTTTACTCTTTGTAATTTCTTTCGTATTCTCCCGTTCCTCTCCCCTCTTTCTCCTATTTATCTATCTCCTAACTCTCTCACTCTCACTCTCTCTCTCTCTCTCTCTCTCTCTCTCTCTCTCTCTCTCTCTCCCTACCTACTCCTAACTTCTCTCTCTCCTCTCCCCCCTCTCTCCTACCTACCTACCTACCTACCTACCTACCTACCTACCTACCTACCTACCTACCTACTACCTAACCTACCTCCTCCCCTACTCTCACTCTCACTCTCCCTCCCTCCCTCCCTCCCTCCCTCCCTCTCTCTCTCTCTCTCTCTCTCTCTCTCTCTACCTACTCCGTATCCTCCCTCTTCATCTTTTCCTGCCTTCCCTGTTGTCCTCACGCCTGAACATAAACTTCTATGGTGGCAAAGTAAACAAACCCTAAGTGAATAAGCCGGACCAAAGGCTGTTATAGTATCACCTGGGTCAAGAAACCTGTTACCAGGTTATCCAATTTGTAAATAGAGTTCTGGGAGTTGTCGAGTTGGTAAGAGCGTTGTAGAATTCGATTAACCGATATATAATAGGTGATATCAAGTGAGTTGGGCTAGTTTTCGAGTCTGTATGAACGTTGTAGAATTCGATTAGCCAATATATGATACGTGACAAATCGAGTTATCTGGTGCATAGCGAAACTGGGTACAACATTTTTGGTCATCTTGTGTTGGGCCCGAGAATAGAGGGATGAGATTATATTTAATTTCTGCTTTTATTTTGCATATTTGACTTTTATTAAAATAGATGCGTAACATACTGGCAATATATTACAAAATAACACGTTTTCTTACAATGTTAAAATCTGACTTATTTTATTTTGAGCTTTAAATGTATTATGCATTACTCTAAAGCCTGTTATCATTAATCATCGAGTTTATGTAAGTAAATTCAGATAACTAAAGCTGAAATCATACTCTTAGCTACATAAACGATAGGATCTAGCACACATTGATTTCCACGTAAAATATATATTTTATTTCAGAAATGCATACACAGTTTTGGTACGACAATAAATTAGTTCTTATGGACTTATAAACCTATAATCTCTGGTCCTGAACGATTCTACTTAAGCTAAATAAAATTTAATGACGTATACAAAATACAAAAAAAAAAAAAAATATATATATATACCGTATTATAGTTATATAAATTCATCTACATCATCGAAATTATATACAATATTTAATTGACAATTCAGTCATAATTATGAGGACATGAAATTTAAAGTGAGCGCATTTTTCGGTAATAGTTATCAGCAATTTTCGTCAGACAGTTTCTAAAATGTTGAAATATAGATTGCAAGTATTATAGCAAACATGCAAGATCTAATTGCATTTTACTTGTCAACACGAATGCAGAAGTGTCCAGTAATATTGCAAGGACAAAAAATGCCGATTTAAACCTTGTCGTGTGATTCTATTGTTATCCCCACATCATCAGGTGTTGTTGCATAATGGTGGTGGTGTGGTGGTGTTGGTGTGTGGTGTTGGTGGTGGTGTGTGGTGGTGGTGGTGGTGGTGGTGTCAGGTGCCACTGATATGTCGGCCGGGTTTCCTGCTTGTCAAGTTTACGGGGGGGGGGGGGGGGGGGGGGGGGGGGGCGGGGGGGGGCGGGGGGAGGAGGAGGGAGGGGGGGCTTAGCATATCTCGCCAGTCGGTTATACCAGTGACTAACTAATGAATGATATGCCAGTTCATTGTGCCTGGTACGATGATGAAGCGAAATTATAGTTTTTTGGTTTTTTTATTAATAGTATTTTGTATTAATAGTAGGTGGTATGATTGTATGATAGTTCATTTTTCCTTGATGCCGGTAATGCACCGTAGCGAAAAGTGTCTTGTCAATTAATTGTTATCAATGAGTTGGCAATGAATGATATGCCATGTCATTTAGCTTGATAACGGTAATGTAGCGTAAGGTATCTAGTCAATTAGTTTTTATCAATGAGTTAGCAATGATTGACATGTTTATTTCGTCTGATAATAGTGATGGAGTTTAAGTATGGAATGACATAGTGAATCTAGTTGCCTCGGAAGTTTTATAAATGAGTTTACAGTGGATGATGTGGCACTATATTTTGTTCGATAACAGGAACGATGAATGGCTACCAGTGAGTTAATAATGAGTGATTGATTATTTCATTTGGCTTGATATAGATAAGGTTACGTTCGAAATCGTAGACTGATTAATTACCAGTATATATATATATATATATATATATGTATATGTATATATATATATATATATATATATATATATATATATATATTATATATATATATATCCACTAACCTTTCCAACTCTCGAAATCTCTCTGTGCTCCTCTTGTTGAACTCTACAAATGTCACAATGATTTGTAATTGTTTTAAACCGCCTTTGCATTACATTTTAGTAAACACATTTCATGTTTATTTTCGTGATCTCAATGAAACTGCCTCGTCCGTTAGAGGCATGTATCTAAGGATTGTCTAGGGATTGCATTTTTAGTGTAGATATATAGTGTAGTGGGGAGATTGTAGGCACCAATCGATCAGGGCTAGACCCAGGTGAGGTTATAGGCATGTGATAAAGAGTCGCTGGAACTCCTGTTTTATTTGCTTGGCCTCTCTTACTGATTTTCTTTGTGCCTCATAACACTGAGAGCAATCCAGCTAGCTCTCACAAACACCTCCTCCTCCTATCCACTTCACTACACTATACATGCACACCACACTTCATTCCTCCACACCAAAATTAAAAAAAAAAAAAAAATATATGAATTCTAGCCCAGCCTCGGAGTCCCCAGGGGGTGGGGGGGGGGGGGGGGGACCATAAATGCCCCCACACCCGACCGACCATCCCCTGACGACCCCACACAATTACCTGGACCTCGGCCTGTTACTCTTTATATTAATTTCTGCAACATTCGTGGACTTTCCTCTAACTTTCACTCTGTTGAGCACCATCTCTCCTCCTTCAAACATGATCTTCTCTTCCTCACCGAAACTCAGGTGTCTGTAGCAACATCCAGCAGCCCCTTCTCTGTATCCTCCTACTTTCTCTATCCTAGTTTCAAAGCCAAAGGCGGATGTTGTGCATATGTGCACAACAAACTCACTTGCTCTCGTGTTCCCAATTTCGACTCCTGAATTCTCAACTTTATGGCTGCAAACTCTCCTGTCATTCTCTTACTAAATATTTCTGTGCTGTCTATCTTTCCCCTAACTCTACCAACTTTCCCAAATTCTTTGACTATCTAAACTCTACAGTGGAACACATTCTATCCATTTCTCCTTTCTCAGAAATCTCCATCTTAGGAGATTTCAACGTTCACCACCGCCAATGGCTCTCCTCTCATACTACTGATCCACCTGGTGAACAAGCCTACGTCTTTTCTATCCTAAATGACCTAGAGCAGTTAGTTCAGCAACCCACCTGTATCCCGGATCGCATCGGAGATCGACCCAACATTCTTGACCTGTTTCTAACTTCTAACCCTTCTTCTTATACTGTCGATCTTTTCTCTCCTTTGGGCTCCTCCGACCATAAACTTATCTCTGTCACCTGTCCTATCTCTCCAGTACGGCCACCCGATCCTCCTAGCCGGCGGCGCTTGTGGCACTTTGGCGCTGCCGACTGGGAGGCTCTTCGGCAGTACTTCTTTGATTTCCCATGAAATGATTTCTGCTTCCGTGGCCGAGGACCCTCGGAGAGTGCTGAACGCATTACTGAGGTAATCCTATCGGGCATGGAAGTATATATTCCATTCTCTTTCTCTCAGACTAATGCTAAAAAATCTTGGTTTACTCACGCCTGTTCTACTGCTGTCCGCAATAAGGAGGAAGCATTTAAACGGTACCGACGCCTTAAAACTCAAGACTCTCATTCTTCATATGTTTCTGCCCGGAATCAAGCCAAATCTGTTCTTCGACTTGCCAAACACTCTTTCATCAATAATAAATGCACTGAACTATCCAACTCTAGCTCTTTCCAAGCTTTCTGGCATCTAACCAAAAACCTCTCCAACAATTTCTCTTCCTCGTCTTTCCCTCCCCTTTCCCACTCTGATGGCACAACCATCACTTCTTCCTCTGACAAAGCTAAACTCTTCGCTCAAACTTTTGCTAGAAACTCCACCTTGGATGATTCCGGTGCTATTCCTCCCTCTCTCCACCCTCCTCTCTCTTACTTATGCCTAATATCCTAATCTCTTCTAAAGATGTACTTTCTACCCTCTCTGGGCTTAACACTAATAAGGCGTACGGTCCGGACGGTGTTCCTCCTGTTGTTCTCAAAAACTGTGCTTCCGTGCTGACTCCCTGCCTAGGCAAACTCTTTCGTCTCTGTCTATCCTCTAACGTCTTCCCTTCATGCTGGAAGTTTGCTCAAATTCAACCTGTCCCAAAGAAGGGTGACCGCTCTCAACCCTCCAACTATCGTCCAATTGCTCTCATTTCTTGTCTTTGTAAAGTTTTTTAAACTATTCTTGCTTCCAAATTTCTTAAGCATTTCTCTTCTCATAATCTGCTCTCAGATCGCCAGTATGGCTTCCTTAAGGGTCGCGCTACTGGTGATCTTCTTTCATATCTTACTAACTCTTGGTCATCCTCCTTTCGGGACTTCGGTGAGACTTTTTCTATTGCACTAGACATATCGAAAGCCTTCGATAGAGAGTGGCATAAATCTTTAATTTCTAAACTACCCTCCTTTGGTTTCTATCCCTCCATCTGTGCCTTTGTCTCTAATTTCCTTTCCGGCCATTCCATAGCCGCGGTTGTGGACGGCCATTGTTCACTTCCTCACTCTATAAACTCCGGTGTTCCTCAGGGTTCTGTCCTATCTCCTATTCTCTTTCTAATTTTTATAAATGATCTCCTTAACTGTACCTTAATTCCCATCCATTCATACGCAGAGGACTCAACCTTACACTACTCCATTACTTTTTCAGAACGCCCCAGCCAGCAATCCCTCAACGACAAACGTAATGAAGCCATAGAACTCTTAAATTCTGATCTAAATACTATTTCCAATTGGGGCAGAGAAAACCTTGTTAACTTTAATGCTTCCAAAACCCAATTTCTCCATCTATCTACCCGTCAGGATCTCCCAGCGGACTATCCCTTATTCTTCAACAATACAAAAATCAACCCTTCATCTTCTCTCAATATTCTTGGTGTCTCTTTTTCTTCTGCTCTCATTTGGAAGGACCATATTACCAGTCTTGCTAAGGCAGCCTCCCAGAAGCTGGGTGTGCTCAACCGCCTTAGGGGGTTCTTTTCCCCTGCACAGCTTCTTGCTCTGTACAGGGTCATAGTGCGCCCTTGTATTGAGTATTGTTCACATGTGTGGGGAGGTTCCTCTCACACCACTCTCCTAGACAAGGTTGAAAGGAAGGCCTTTCGTATCATTAACTCCCGTCCACTCACCAACTTTCTGCAATCTCTCTCTCTCCGCCCCAATGTTGCATCTCTCTCGCTATTCTATCGCTACTATAATAATCAGTGTTCCTCAGAGCTATCCCAGTGCATACCACCTCCTTTACGTAGGGCACGTGGTACCCGTCTTGCAACTCAATCCCACCCCTACTCTGTGCAACTCTCCAACCCAAGAGTGAAACGTTACTCTCAAACTTTCTTCTACTCAACAGCTGAGCTCTGGAACTCTCTCCCAGAATCAGTCTTTCCCGTTTCCTATGACTTAAATTGCTTCAAACTCCGTGTCTCCAGGCATTTTGGCTCGAACGCCCCTTGATTTTGGCCCTGTCACTCTTTCAACTATGGGGGAGGCACTCGCTATAGGCAGTTATGCCTTTTGCCTCCCTCAATCAGGAAAAAAAAAAAAAAAATTAGACTGGAGTTCTCGAAAAAAGGTTCCAGTCCTGACGCTTTTCTTGACTTGCAGTGTGCTCGCTTAATAATCCAGAAGGGTTTATAGCCTCTAAAGTCCTATTTTAACTAACTTAAACTTATAGTGCAGCCCATCATTCGGCTTACTTTTGCACGCTCTACTGGCAATATTTGTTATATAAATAACCATACTAATATATCGATGAATTATGTCAAGTAAATGTTGTTTGAAGTACGGTAGTGCCCACAAACAACTTTCTTCAAAACAACTTGCTCCAATTTGTAAGAGTGAATCACCAGGCTCACACCCCAAGGAGCCGGTTACGTTCGGAATAAAGATGCAAAGTTATCCAGTTTCTTACCCTACTGATGCGGACCCAGAGTGGCCAAGTTCTCCTGTTCTCCCACTCCAAGGACTCGTGCTTGGAGACCCTAACATTAATGAAGACTGGTTAACCCCTTCAGTACCGGTGACATCCTTTTTATTTTATTCTGGTAACCATTAGACGACTTTATTCCACTTAGAAAGGACGTCTACCGATTTAATTTAAAGGCTACAGACTATCTCGATTCATCCTTTTACTTGCCATAGATCGTACCTAAGCTTCACAAATTTGTTAACGTGTAGCTGAAATCAAAGCAAATAGACGTCGACGGTACTGAAAGTGTTAACTGTCGACGTTTCGTTTAGTTTAGTTTTTATTTTGTTTTATGTTTATTTATCATATTTTCGGCTTTAGTAATTACAAACCCCTATTTTAAACCAAGCCTTTTCACACATACTTAACCCCATAATTACTAGTGATTATTTTGTAATCGAAGGAGATCGTCTAACACGAGTTTATACTATAAGAATTGACAAATATGTTGATTAAAACAAGATTATCACAAGCCTTTTCATCAAAACTAAAGCAATTTACTCTCAAACAATATAAAATCATCAAGCTGTTAAATGATTAATATTCAACACCTAAACCATGAAAGACCACAGTATCAGGGAGGGCTAAAATATATTGTAGCTTATCTATTTCTTTCCAGATATGTACAATTTTCAGCATAATATTTTCTCCTTTAACTCTGACTCTCCTTTTTTGTTGTCCTATATTTAACATATCAATTTGTCCTTACATCCATGTCAGTAATAGTTTTCTTCATCCTATTAACAAGTGATTGTCTTTTTGTTCTAGGTATGAAACGTCCTCAGCTTTAAGTTAATCAACATCCATTTGACTGAGCAGTGGAGTGTCACATGCAGGAATGGTAATGTCGTGAGCAGTTTTAGTATCAAATGTTATCGTAGTTAATGATTCCAAGTAAATTCAATATTGTAATATGGCGTACTTTTAGACGAATTGTCATCGATGTTTAAGGAAAAATGAAAGTGGGGGGGTCTTCGGGGGTATTATATACTTGTCCAGCTTAATAGAGGTCTACTACCCCCCTCCCATCCCTAACTCAACTCTGAAGTACCCCAACATTCATGAGCTTATTACTACACTCGGCAATTTACTGTACTCATCTACAAATATGGTACCAAACAACAGTGCCTATTTATCATAAAACGAAATGTATGCTTCAATACATCATTCCTGTATCCTTTTGTAATTTGTCTTTACCACCAGTATCATTATCCCCTTTAACTCTATATCTCTCTAACGAAATGTAATGTTAATAATTTTAATCCTTCGTTGTACTGCCTCCAAAGAATTTATATCCATGCTTTGATATGGTCAACACAATTGAACAGCACAATCCTATTGAGTGGATTTAGTATAGCCATGTAGAATTTCATCTGCTGTTCAGTTTCTTACACTTTTTATCTGATAACTATATTGCCGCTTTTTTACCTTTATCTTAAGCCCTTGCATCTACTCTTTTAGATTTAAGGTCGGACTTCTTATTAGGGTCTGCAAAGTCTGTGTTTCTATGTAACACTCCGATATCCTGCGAGTCACCATAACTATCTCTACGCCAATCCCAACTCTGCCACTATCTCCAAGGCCTACCCCGTCGTTCCCTCCAACACTGGGCTCTGCGATTCATGGTAATGTTGTTATGCCCGGCCCACTGTTTACCTCAGGAATATTGTCACTCAGGGAGGGAGTACAGTTGCTCTAATAAACGTGATTGTGCCACGTACGGTGAGAGTCAAAAGTCATAGCTTGTACACGACGCTCTGCTTTAGCGATAAAGAGCACCTTAGGGGTTTTAAATTGTACATTCCTGTATTTTATGGAGGACAAATTAGAAAATAGTTTGCTCCTTAGCTTAACAAAACAAGTCTCTATAACACTAGAGCAAGCTATATATAATTGAGCTTTATCTGAATGTGCTAAGGGGTAAATCCATGTATTATCAGGTAAGGTAAGGTGGCTCTAGATAACAATGGCAGGGGTTCTAAGTTAGCTATAATATCAGGTAAGGCTTGGTGGTTCTAGATAACAATGGCAGGGGTTCTAAGTTAGCTATAATATCAGGTAAGGCTTGGTGGTTCTAGATAACAATGGCAGGGGTTTTAAGTTAGCTATAAAATACAAAATAATATGGTGGCTTAAGGGGAGATATCCACTTGAGGGACGTTTTTTTTTACCCCCTTTCTCCCTCATGTCTAGCCCCGTTGCTTTTAAGATTCTAAGACGTTCGCCACATTAGTTTGGCGATTTTAAGAACTTTCACCCCATTTCTGACAATTTTAAGACCTTTCGTGCCACTTAGGTGTCGAATTTTTCCTCGCGAGCGATAGCGAGCCTGTAATTTAAGAGGAACCGGCCTTCGGCCTGGACATTTGTTTACCGAAAAATTTACACATTTATCTTGAAAGGGGGTCAAGGGGGTTTAATTTTAAGTTTGATGGAGGTTAAGGTAATAAACTAAAAACCTCCCCTTAACAACAGTAGAATATAGTCCAAGTTAGATATAAGACAAGCCAATGTCCCCTCCCTACCCACCTTTGTTCTGAATGTAGCCACAACCATGATTATTGAAAGCTTAAACGCCCAAACAACATCAAACTAGTGGAAGTGGGTAGAAGGTCAAGAGGGTTGCTGTTGTTCAGGCCTTCAAACCATTCAATAGTCATGGTTTTAACTTCACTTAGAGCAAAGGTGGGAAGGACTTTGTATTTTTAACAGCACTACATAAGAAACAAAAAAAATAATTATACGACGCATTACACATACGCAAGCGGTGTTGAAAAATGTGTAATATATTTTGTTCTTATTTAATGCCTGCTAACATTTTAACCCTGGGATAAAGTGCAGTTGGCAAAATAAGTAAATCTAAAGCTCCCGTTTCGCTTACAGTAGATTGCCCTGTACTGTAATAATGCTGGACAGATTTTAAATGATGCAAGTATAAATATAACCAAGTGTAAGGACTCCTCTTACTGTCTAAAGCAAGGTTGATAAGGGGAGGCATACCGTTTTTCTGGACCCCCTTCTCCCTAATGTTTAGCCCCACTAGTTTTGAGATTATAAGACGTTCGGCCCATTAGTTTGGCGATTTCAACACTTTTCGCCCCATTTCGTTGTCAATTTTAAGACTTTTCGTGCCATTTAGGTGTCGATTTTTTCCTGTCGAGCGATAGCGAGCCTGCAATTTTAATAGCTAACCTAGACCCCATGCCATTGTTATCTAGAGCCACTATACCTTACTTGATACAAAAGGTAACCTAGAATCCCTACTACTATTGAATTGAACTTGCATGTGGTTAATTCTTATGTTATGGATATGCTGATGTGTTACTGCATTTTGGATAGGGTTACTAATTGGGTGATGCTCTTATTGTCATTACTTGTGTATGGGTGGATTAAGGGGGGATCTCCACTTGAGGGATTTTTTTCTGGACCCCTTTCTCCCTCGTGTTTAGCCCCATTGCTTTTGATATTATAAAACGTTTGCCCCATTAGTTTAGCGATTTTACGAACTTTCACCCCATATTAAGACCTTTCGTGCAATTCAGGTGTCTATTTTATCCTGGCGAGCGGTAGCGAGCCTGTAATTTAAGAGGAACCGGCCTTCGGCCGGGACATTTTTCTACCGAAAAATGTACAAATTTATCTTGAAAGGGACTCATGGGGGTGTAATTTTAAGCTTGATGGAGGTCTAGGGAACAAAGTCAATACCTCCCCTTAAAGGGAGGTGAAAATCTGAGATTCACATGAGTACTTTAACGAAATATATATAAAGAGCAATAATTAAAGAGGTGAAAGATCGTGTTTTTTATATATATATTATAATGCCAATAAAACACACCAGTAAATATAGGTCTGACGGTGAATTATTATATGTATCTAAAAGCTAAGGCACGCTTGTAAACAATACAAACAACCAGGGAGAAAAACACAATAAACAAACAAGACAATCCAGCAACCAGGCTTGTATTTATTGCGGCCAGAACAGGAATTTTATCTACCCACTGAAAGCCAACACGAGCGAAAATTTAATAAAGTTTGTTTACATGTTCTCCGGGAAAGACAATTTGGCTGTGTCGTTTTTCAGCCAGCAGTCACAGACCGCAATATTCATGAGAGAAACTGTTGTGTCCGACCAATGGGAAACTTTATTTACTTCTTGAGAGAGTTTATGAAGCTGAAGGAATAAATGTCGTTGTGATTTTCTTTGATGTATTTGTATCGTGATGTTTAGTTTCTTGATATATGTTGTATTTTCAATTGCTAATGTGTATTTTCTTCTGTGTATACACACATACCAAGGCACACACACACACACACACACACACATGCACACACACACACACACACACACACACACACACACACACACATATATATGTAATATATATATATATATATATATATATATATATATATATATATATATTATATATATATATAATATATATATATATATATATATATATATATATATATATATATATATAACTCCATACACACGTAATGTATTATTAAAGAGTTAACTGCCAAGTGACGACCAATCAGATAATGATAGGGCCCAATAACACCCTTCGGTTTCATCAGTGTTGGTTACACGCAAGTAATGAAATTTTCTTGTTTTTTATTTTAACAACAGGCATGTTGTTTTTCAGCTCGGGAGGGGTCTTGCATATTCAGGGAATAAAAAGAAAAAGAAATAAAACGCTCGGTTATGGCCTTGGCCTTGCTCGGGGCCTTGGGGCTGTTCGGCCAGGCTGCCTGGGGAATAAAAAAAAATAAAAAAAAAATATATATAATTATATACCGGTATATATATATATATATATATATATATATATATATATATATATATATATATATATATATATATATATATATATATACGGTAGTATAAGTAAAAATACATTAATTAATAAGCAGACCCGACACAGGTATTGCAGGCCAGTCTTTTAATCATTTTCGTCCATTTACGCAGCAATATATTAATTTGGCAGACATTACTACATTGCACACTGCACGAACATTAATAGCATAATTACTAATGTTTCATCACGTGTTGTGGCCAACTGCGTTTTTTCTTTTATTTCGATTATAATCTTGGGTCAATAACTGGAATACAATAGACTAGAAAGTGGTCTGCTTGAAGGAAATAACAAGTCCAGACAAATGGTGCTCATTGTTCCGCTCACCAGGGTATTGTTAAGGGGGGTTACCTGTTTTTTTTTTATCTTTCTCTCCTTTTCTCTCTTTCTCTGGCTTGTATCCCCTCGGCCCCATTCAGCCAACTGATTTAAGAAGTTTATCTCCATCCAGGTGTCGATTTCTTCCTGGCGAGCGATAGCGAGCCAGCATTGTATGGAGGAATCTGGCTATGCCGGATAAATTTTCTATCGAAAAATGTACAAATTTAGCTTGCTGTCAAAACAAAAATATATATACTGTATATGCTGGCTCGCTGCCGCTCGCCAGGAAAATATTGACACCTGGATGGGGGTAAACGTCTTAAATGAAAACAGTAGGCTGAATGGGGCCGAATGGGTACAAGCCAGAAAAAGAGAGAAAGGGAGAGAAAAAAAAGCAGGTGACCCCCCTTAACATTATTCCGCCGGTCTGTTGGCGATACACATTTTTCATCCTGGTTTTAGCCAGTGATTGGTAGATTTTTTTTTTTTTAATTTAACAGGTAATCTTTTCAATCTGATGAAAACTAGATATGCTTAATATTGGCTACTTTCAGAAAATTGTACTGAACTTTGATTATGAACTTCAGGAATCATAGGGTTCAAAACGATCTCAATTATCCGTCTAACCCCGAGAAATCCTCCTGAATTATATACATTTGTCTAGAAGTAGTAGCTAGATTAATAACGCCCTTTGCTGAGGGGCTCATTCTCAACCTGTGGGAGTCATAGTCAAGTTAGATGTATTGTAGATATATTTATCCTTTGGCTACAGTTGCCTTTTCCTTCCGTTCTTCGCTACCAAGCTCTACTTCACTGCTTTCAACTGTTTCGTGCTTAGACTTCATTGTTGATTTCATTAATTGAGTTTGGAAGTGAAGTTGGTTGGTGGAAAACACATAATAATCCGTGTACAGGGATCGGGGATAGGCCAACCAGACTTCCTTTGAAGATGTTCTCTGGTCAACATCTTCAGGGTTCCCTGGGAGAAGGGGACTTGTTAGTTGGGGCACTTGAGGTCCTTCAAGACCTTCCTCCTGAACAAGTGGTAGGCCCTTCTAGAACACCTACAGAACTTTAACCACCACCTCATATCTTAAATCAATAAATACTGACATTATATTTGTAACAGCTTGAGTAGAAATACGTGAAACTTAACCGAAAAGAGGTTAGTATATGCGCGGAATACCCCATAAGTTTGGCTATATTAAGTCGCTTCGCCCTAGTTAGGTGTCGATTTTTCACTATTACAATTCTCATCCTTATTTATTTGTTTATTATTTGTTCCTCTCTCTCTATATATATATACTATATATATATATATATATATATATATATATATATATATATATATATATATATATATATATATATATATATATATATATATATATATACGGTATATATATATATATATATATATATATATATATATATATATATATATATATATAGATATATATATATATATATAATATACCAGTTCTAGATAGTATGATTATTTCAAATACCGTTATACAGTAAGACTGTTAATATATGACTTATTTAGCCAACTGTACTTCAACCCAGTGTAGGCGAGGTATACAGCTGTGGATTAGACAAGATGCCAGAATGTATCCTTTTATCAAGATGCCAGAACGTATCCTTTTCTCAACAATCCTACGTATAATGGAGAGTATTATCGCTTTTATAGTACAGTCAAATGGCAAGGTTATTTTCCACCTCTTCTGTAAGAGAAGAAAAAAGAAGAAGAAGAAAGAGTACTGAATGTTTGAGTGTGTGAACAACAGCAACCCTCTTGACCTTCTTACCCCATCCACTATTTTGAGGCTTCTTGGGCGTTTATGGGGGGATGGGCGTATTTATTTGTGCATTTATGTATCTTCTTACCATTTTGTTAGTTTCCTCCCTAGACCTCCATCAAGCTAATAAAAACACCCCCACGAGACCCTCCTTCAAGATAAATTTGTACTTTTTTTCGATAGAAAAATTCTCCGGCCGAAGGCCGGTTCCTCTTGAATTACAGATTCGCTATTGCAAAACTCTACAACTAAATGACACGAAAAGTCTTAATATTGACAAAGAAATGGGACGAAAGGTCTTAAAATCGTCAAACTAATGGGGCAAACTTCCTAAGATCTCGGAACTTAGAAGGTTAAACATTAGGAAGAAGGAGGGCAAGAAAAACGAACCATCCCCCCTTTTAAGCTTTCAATAACAATGGTTCTGTTTCCACTTGGAGCAAACGTGGGAGGGGATATTGTCTTTTTGACTGTAACGAATATCTTGCATATCTTGAACTATGTATGTATGTACTGTATGTGTATGTATATACTCAGGCCCAATCCCCACTTTTTTTTTTTGGGGGGGGGGGGACTCAAGACAGAGCCCGAATAGGGACATCACAACAGGAAACAATGAACACACAAAAACAAAATACAAATTCCTGAACTACCTCTCACTATTGGATTAAGCCATCACACCTTATCTGAACCCCTAGAACACCATATCAACACCTTACCTGATCTTACAAGAAACCTAGAACCCCTTATCTGAACCCCTAGAACCCCATACCTTACCTGATCTTACAACAAACCCATCACACCTAATATGAACCCCTAGAACCCCATATCAACACCTTATCTGATCTTACAACAAACCCATCACACCTTATCTGAACCATTAGAACCCCATATCAACACCTTACCTGATCTTACAACGAACCTAAAACCCCTTGTCTTATTATATCTAACTTAGAATCCCTCCCACTCTTTATTTAATTAAACCAGAACCTCTTACCTGATCTTACAATAAACTTAGAACCCTTTGTCTTATTTTAACTAACCTAGAACCCTTCCTACTCTATTATTAAGCCACCACACCTTCTTTGATCTTACAGCTAACCAGTTGCAATAGTATCTACAAACACTACACCTTACCTGATAAAATAACTAACATCAATATATAATATTATGGATCAGGTGAGAAATAATGGCTTATGAAATAGGGTCACTGTGTGTGTGTGTGTTTTTTTTTTTTTTTTTTTTTTTTTATGATGGTGTTTGTGTTCGTAGGGGGAGGTGCAATGACTTCGTATTGCAAGAGTGTTTTACTGAAATATATACAGTATATTTAGCAATAATTATTCTGGTTGTGGACAATCATATTCGTCCATTTACACTACTTATGCAAAATTTTGCGCGCCTGCCTTGGTGCGTGTTTGTCTTGGTAAGTCTGTATACGTTCGAGATACCAAAAATTCAGGACACTAAAAATCAAGGTACCAATGCATTAACAAAAATCGCAGCAATATTTATTCCTTCAGCTTTCCAAACGCTTTCAAGAAGCAAATAAAGTTTCCCATTGGTCGGACACAATAGTTGCTCTCATGAATATTGCGGTCTGTGACTGCTGGCTGAAAAACAACGCAGCCAAATTGTCTTTCCCGGAAAACATGTAAACAAACTTTATTAGATTTTCGCTGGTGTTGGCTTTCGGTGGGTAGATAAAATTCCTGCTCTCGCCGACCGCAGATACAAGACTTGCTGCTGGATTGTCTTGTTTTTTTGTTTATTTCTCTCTGCTTCCATTTGTAGTATTATTTACACGTCCTATTTTTTTCCGGCAACATTTCAGAGGAAATTTTGGTGTGAGAAATTAAGCTGATGGTAGATTACGTTAGTCTTGTAAAGGGTTAACTGGAAAGGTGCCAGACAAGAGTTGCTGATCAATTTTGAGGGAAAAAGCGCTCGTGTGATGCTGGTATTATTATTTTTTCTCTACAGGATGAATATGAATTAGCCTAGCTTTCAAACTCACTTGCACAAAGCCAAGTGTTGAATGCGGTTATCTCCTTTCTAAAGAATGATACCAATGAAGGCTTTATTCTAGCGCTCTCGTGACAATTATTCAATTTTAGGATATGTCAAAGTCCGATGGTTGGCTTAGATAGTCTGTAACCCTTTGATTGATTATGAATTTTCTAAAGCTGAGTATATATTATGTCAGCTTCATTAATATTGCTACGAAATAATTGTGCGATTTAGTAAGGGGTTAGAATAAGTAAATCTAACATCTAAAAAACAATCCACTCATTTTGACCTTGATTTTACTCGAACGGAAATCCACGAAACCCCTATTCACCTTTCTTCCTTATATTCTATCTTTTATTGGACGCTTTTATTCGATTTAGGAAGAACCTGTGAGGGTCATTTGGTTAAGTAAGGTATATATACAGTATGTGTATCCATTGATTTCAAGAGGTCCTTCCTACGCTGCATACTGATAGTTTTAAGGACATTTATATCAACATCAGTATTATGAACATGATAATTATACAGTAGGACATATTTGTATTCTTTAGAATCGGCATTGTTACAGATATTGGTATGCGAATTTGTCTCTGGCTTTACATTTTCGATACAATAAAAAAAAAAAAAAAAATTGTTACTACAACCAGTAACAGTCCTAATTGTTCCATACTTATTTGTTTACGGAAAACAAAAATAACAAAGGTATGAGAAGGGTGATTGAAGTGTCCATAATAATACAGTTTTAAAAAGTTGTATTGGTAGCGACATACCCATCTATATAGATAAGTGTATCAAACAGTCCAGGGTAAATAAGTATTACTATTTTTCAATTTGGTTTTATTTACTCCTTTCATAGTCTTTCATACAGTGTGCCGTTATTAGACTCTGGGTTGTTATTGGTGTGGTATTACGGCTTGGTATTTCGATATATTGGCCCGACATTATATTGACCTACGTGTGACTGCCTTTTATATGACCAGGAGAAACAGTAAAGGGGGTAGGGGGTATTTTTTAGTATATATATATATATATATATATACGTATTATATATATATATATATATATATATATATATATATATATATATATATATATATATACCGGTAATATATATATATATATATATATATATATATATATATATATATATATATATATATATATATATATATATATAATTATATAATATATATATATATATATCTTTTATATATCCTTTGTATTCCTTTGTATAATAATATATCCGTAAAGAAGAGAGAGAGAGAGAGAGAGAGAGAGAGAGAGAGAGAGAGAGAGAGAGAGAGAGAGAGTATGACATTCAAACTCCTAAAACAAATTAACAAGACCTTAATATCAGTAATCAGTAGTTTTGTAAAGTATTTTGGTTATTAGACCGATTTATATAATGTATGATAATGTATGACGTAATCGTTGGAGCTTTAATCCGATATCGTACGAACGCTCTTCCCTTCATTATAATCGTCAAGACTGGTCTGGTCGCGTAAGAGGCCAAGTTTAGATTAGTCTGTCACCTACACCAGGGACACATTTTTATTGTATTTATGTATTTTTATATTTATGTATTTATTTGTGTGTGTATACAGTATATATATTTATTATTCATGTATAGTTATTTACTTTAAAGGTGTTAAAACCCCTTGCATTATTATCTAGAGCCACCATACGACACCCGATGCCCATAGCTAACCTAATTGAATCCATACAATATGGATATCCTGAGAGCTGATTGCGTATTAGATAAGGTTACTTATTTTGTGTTTGTGGGCTCTTTTGTATGTGTGTTTTATATGTTTTTGTGTGGGTTGGGAGAAGTGAAAGGTTCTATTTTGCAGAAATTATATAATCAAATATATTCAATTAGCAATAATAACAGTCCTTCACGATCATTCTAAGCCAATATGGTGTATAAAAAGGTAAAGTTTGACGATGTAAGATTACAATTGAGTAAACAAAAAATATGTGTAAATAGTAATACAAATGGAACCAGGGTCACCTAAACAATAAACACACAAGACAAACCAGCAGCAAGTCATGTACGTGTATATGCCGTCGGCGAGAGCAGGAATTTTATCTACCCACTGAAAGCCAACACGAGCGAAAATTTAATAAAGTTTGTTTACATGTTCTCCGGGAAAGACAATGTGGCTGTGTCGTTTTTTCAGCCGAGAGTCACAGACCGCAATATTCATGAGAGAAGCTGTTGTGTCCGACCAATGGCAAACTTTATTTACTTCTTGAGAGAGTTTGTGAAATTGAAGGAATAAATGCTGGTGCGATTTTTGAATTTGAGTCGTGACATGTTTATTTCTTGGGTTTTTGTAGTCGTTTTTCTTTTCTCCTGCGTACACACACACACACACACAAGCACGAATACACTCACGCACGCGCACACACACACACACACACACACACACACACACACACACACACACACACACACACACACACACACACACACACACACACACACACACACACACACACACACACACACACACACACATACACTATGAAAGGATCAGTGAGTGAGTGAGTGAGTTGCTGAATAATGGGAAAAAGTTCATATCTAATATAATGTGGCACGAAAGGGTGGCGAATAATTAGACTTGAATTTTAAGAAGTTCGACAGAAGTCTTCCTTCAAAGATGGTTTACTACACGTTTTGCTGTGTTCAGTCATTTTTTTTTTTTTAAATAAGCAGTCTAAATGTTCTGATACAGTATACATATTTAAATGATAATTTTGGTTATAAAGAGATATTTAATCATGCACAATAATTGAATTTTATAAGAAGTTAACTGACTAAAAACCGGCTTAATACAATGGTCCCAATAACAACCTCGTTTCTCACCTGTTTTGGTTACACTCAATCAAGGATATTTTCTTGCTTTTCATGTAACTATAATAACGTTATTTTGTTCAGCCTAGGAGAGATCTTGCATATATATATATATATATATATATATATATATATATATATATATATATATATATATATATATATATATATATATATATATATACCGGTATATATATATATATATAAATTTATATATATATATATATATTATTTAATAACAGGTTTGCAATCCGGTCAAATACTGTTTTTTGTAAGTAGATAAGCATTCATTACTAAGCAGACTCGATATACTTAATGCAAGCTAGTCTTTCAATTGTCTTGGTCCATTTACGCGATTTATTCAACATTTGGCAAACAGTAGTATAATACAACGAACGCTAAATACTAGCATAATTACGAATATTCCTTCACCTTTTTGGCCAATTGTCCCTGTTGTTGTTATTATTATTTTTTGTGTTGTATTTAATCTTTGCTCAATAACTGGAATAAAATTGAAAGTCCTCTGCTGGCACGAAATAACAAGTCAAGACAAATGGTGCTCATTGTTCCGCTCACCGGGGTATTGTTAAGGGGGTCACCTGTTTTTTTTTTTTTTTATCTTTTTCTCCTTTTCTCTCTTTCCCTGGCTTGTATACGGCCCCATTCAGCCAACTGTTTTAAGACGTTTATCCCCATCCAGGTGTCGATTTCTTCCTGGCGAGCGATAGCGAGCCAGCATTGTATGGAGAAATCCGGCTTCGCCGGAGAAATTTTTCTATCGAAAAATGTACAAATTTAGCTTGCTGTCAAAAACAAAAATATATGTATGCATGCTCGCACCGCTCGCCAGGAAAATAATGACACCTGGATGGGGATAAACGTCTTAAAACAGAAGGCTGAATGGGGCCGAATGGATACAAGCCAAAGAGAAAGGGAGAGAAAGATAAAAAAAAAAAAAGCGAGGTGGGCTCCCTTAATCGACCGGCCTCTTGACGTTACACATTTCTCATCCTGTTTTTTGTCAATGTTTTCAATGAAACTTTTTCGGATTTCACATGTAACCTTCTCACTCAGATGACGCTAAGATTGGTTTGATTTTAGCTACCTGTAGACGATTTTCGCCGCTTTGGAATGAACTTTATGAATCAAAGGGTGTAAAAGTATACCACCAAATCCTCGAAATCTAATAAATCACCACAAACTAAATATAATCATCGAGGTAGTTAGGCTAATATATAACGTTGTTTTAATCTCGTTGAAACGGTTAAATTCCTGGAGGCTTTCGTTTTTGTGCGCCTGTCATTAAATCTCCATTCAGAGTAAAAAAACAAAACATGAAATATAGCTTCAACCTTAACCCTTTCATGACGGGTGAAGATATTTTTCTTTATATCCTGGCTATCATTAGACTATTTTACTGTTTAGGAAGGATTTATGATAGCCAGCGAATTCATGGGGATATTATGCACCTCTAGCCAGCGAATTCATGGGGATATTATGCACCTCTCTGATTACTAGACGCCCTTCCTATCTATCTATCTATCTCTATCTATCTCTATCTATCTCTATCTATCTATCTATCTATCTATCTATCTATCTATCTATCTATCTATCTATCTATCTATCTATCTATCTATCTATCTATCTATCTATCTATCTATCTATCTATCTATCTATCTATCTCTATCTATCTATCTATCTATCTATCTATCTATCTATCTATATACTCTGGCACATACCCTTTTTTTCTTTTCTTTTTTCTTTTTTTTAGGGTGGCCGACTCGAGACAGAGCCTGGACAGAGACAACACAACATAACAAAACAACAAAACAAAAACAAAATACAAATTCACACACATCTAGGTCACCCAGGAGAAAAACCCAGAGACCCAGGCCCATTTGGGGTCAGCATAAGATTCCCAGGTCCCAGATCTCTCAGAGAGGCTAGGGTTTCCACAGGCAGAAATGCAGCGGAGCACACCACAATGCCCGCCCATCATGCATCCAGGCGTACCCTTCATAATATACCTGCTCCCCGGGCCAGGAGCCTGACGGACAATTATCTAGTCCAACTGGCGCCTGACCCCCTCTTCCAAAAAACCGCGTTTACACTCCAATATTCACTAGTATTTTCCATTCATTCCTATTTATTGCCAGTTCTTTTGCCTGATCTATAGTCATTCCTCTTATCTTCCAACGCTTGTCCTGCACAGTTTCTTCATCTCAATGGAAGTCTTCCTACCCCTCTACCTCCTCTTGTATCTGACTCACATATTTACCCATTTATGATTATGAGGTTTTATACCAATTATTTTGGATAACGTTAAGTAATTTAATGTAGTTTAGGAAGGATTTTGAACAATCAGAGGGGTAAAAATTATCTTAATTAGCCCTTCAGCTCCCACAGATTCTTCATGATCTAAATACAATCGTTTAATGAATTTGTGCGTCTTCGAACACCACGTTTTTATGTTTTGTTTATTTTGTGAATTGTAATTGAAGTGTTGAAATAATAGAGGCCACCCTCGAGATTAATTACCCCGTGGCCTTGGTCTAATGTCTGGCTGGTAATTAATGATTTATGGTTTAATAGCGCGGAAATGGACGCGGGCCAGTCGCGAGGTTCCTTGGTCCAACCCAGATCTGACCCTTCCTTGTACACTTGCCCACATAAGTATTTTGTTCCTGGCCGTGATCTTATACATGGAAACATAATGCGCAGGGTTGAATTACGTGTGTATTTTCGTATTTAGTGGTTAACTCATCAGATTAGTCAACTGATAGTTAGAAGAAACCACACTCGCAATTCATTCATACTATTTTACTTGGTTCCATGTCATCTCAATCAGTAGACCATTTCAACCAGTAGCTCTCAACCAGTGCCAAATTAAACCAGACCAACCAAACCAGTGCCAAAATATAGTACTAACCTAACCTAACCTAACCTAACCGTATTGGTTGATTTGGTACTGGTTGAGAGCTACTGGTTGAAATGGTCTACTGGTTGAGTTGACCGGTCACCATTTTACTTTCATGTTATTATCTGATCACGACGAGGAACATAACTTGTGTGGGCAACTTTACATTCGGATGCCATAGTCTCTAACCCACTCATACAATGTTGTGGACCCCCTGTGTTTTTCTTTAAGCAATTATAACTATCTGGATTGGTTTTTGGCTAGAATGTGTATTTTTTGTCTTCAATAAATAGTACAGTATACTGTATATAGTTGTGTAGTCGATGTATAGACAATTCAATTCATCAATTCGTTTCCAGTTATACTGTATACACCCGTAAATAGAAATAGGTGAAGTCCACGAATATACAGTATATGGGTCTGCTAGAGACTATGGCATCCGAGGGTACAATAGGGCTCCATAATATGGATACACCCATTTGAATCTCTGAACCTATGGATACACGTTCTGAAGCATTTGTATTCCTTTTGTATTGCATCTTTATACGGGTTCGTTTGAGTTGGAGACAAATTTAGATGGGTGCCTAGTCTGTTTTTCCAGCTGGTGGTGAATTGAATCCATTAGCATCCGATTAATCGATTCTCAATGGAAAATATAATACTGCTTTGTCTCGGCGTCATAAAATTGCCAAGTTTTCATTATTAGCAACTTATTTCGCTACAAAATCTTGGTAATACCCGAGGATGGCGAGAATGCAATTTACCATTAGTTGATTTATTTTTCTAGCTATGTGTTGCTCACGACTGAAGATATGATAATACTTATGTGTTGCTCACGACTGTAGGTATATATGATAATACTTATGTTACTCATCTGGATTTACCTTAAGGGGAGATGGGTCGTTTTTCTGGGCCCCCTTCTTCCTCGTGTTTAGGCCCCATTAGTTTTCAGATTTTATGACGTTTGGCGTTACTAAGACCTTTCGCCCCATTTGTTTGTCATTATTAAGACTTCGTGTCATGTATGTGTCGATATTTTGCTGGCGAGCGCTAGCGAGCCTGTAGTTTAAGAGAAACCGGCCTTCGGCCGGGAAATTTTTCTATCGAAAAATGTAAAAATTTATCTTGAAGGAGGGTCTTGGGCCGGTGTTTTTTAAGCTTGATGGAGGTCTAGAGAGGAAAATAATAAACATATACATAAATGAGCAAATATAAACCACCCTTCTCCCCTTAACATAGTCTAATTCACTCCAACTTGTTCAATAGCGATATAAATGTATAGCAAATATAATGCATACTTATATTACTCTCACCTAGCACAAACCTAAACTAGTCGATGCATACCAACCTGTTACATATTTATCTAAATAGAATACATTAATATATGTAGTTATTAGCCATTTTGCCATAACCTATTTAAGCTTACTGTAATTAACTCAACCAATTACATATCTACATAAATGTAACTCATTAATACAATAAAAGAACTTTGGATCTTCTATGTAGTTTTGTGGAGGGGTAATCAGAGGAGAGCCGTGGTGGTGTTGTAATATATACGACTGTTCAGAACCGAGCTACATATAATAACCTCGGTGGTGGACGGAATCATTAGGCTATTAGGCGCTATTAGCAAGCTTTAATTTTCTCGGCGTGTGTGTTTGGCTGATCGATGGATGGACGTTTTCATTAAATATTCTAGAGCGAAACATATTTTTGGATTACATATATTCCACGAGAGACTACCAGTGCTATACGTTTTTGTTTAAAAATTTCCTTTTATGTGCATTTTTTTCCCTTCACTGGCAACGCATATATTGTCTTGCCTTGCCATCCACCTCGTTTCAGACATGAGTTAGCCATCTCTATGACTATTAATGACTTTGATTTTAGTAGCCCTTTTCCAATAAAGTTATGTTTTAATTCGTGTGTGATTGTGAGTTGACTTTGTATTTGTCCCCCCCCCCCCCTCTCTCTCTCTCACACACACACACTCACACACCCTCTCTCTTCCATTCTCTCTCTCCGTTTTTTATTGCAGTTAACTCTGATCTGCAATCAAACTTGTCAGGGTCAGTCCAGAAAGTTACCGATGCGTAACTTCAATCAATATCCAACCAACCACCACGGACAATTCTAAAATACGTCCTCTCTCTCTCACATCCTCCACCTCTCTCTAACCCCCCCTACCCCCCCCACCCCCCCCCCCCCCCCCCCCCCAGCTTCCCTCCTCTCTCGTCTCATATCCACCCCTTCCCCTCACCCACACTGGCACCCCTCCCTTTCCCCTACCCCAGACTGGCAACTCCTCCCCCCCCACCCCCCACCCTACCACCCTACCCCTTGACCCCCCCTCCCCCTTTAATGGATTCTTTCTTTCATCGGGGCTCACGCTTTCTTTAACGGGGGTCACCGGGTTTTTTATATCGCTCTCCTTTTCTCTCTTTCCCTGGCTTGTATCCATTCGGCCCCATTCAGCCAACTGTTTTAAGACGTTTATCCCCATCCAGGTGTCGATATCTTCCTGGCGAGCGATAGCGAGCCAGCATTGCATGGAGAAATCCGGCTTTGCCGGAGACATTTTTCTATCAAGAAATTTAATGGGGCCGAATGAATACAAGCCAAAGAGAGAGGGAGAGAAAGAGAAAAACAAGCGAGGTGGGCTCCCTTAATGGCCCAACCTTTCCACCGGTCACCCTCTCCAAGGCAATTTTATTTTCTGCACTGTTTTTTTTTTTTTTTTTTTTTTCTTTTTTACACACCAATGCCAGTTTTTCATCCCTTGTACGGTATTTTGCTCTTAGTGCCATATCGTGTCTGACCCTCTGTGCCAACTTTTCCTTTGACCTTCAACGCCGTATTGTCTTTTATTGACTGTGTTGGTGGTGTATTGGTTTAGGTGCTTATGTTCTGGGTGTGGTGTCTCGAGTTCGATTGCCGGGAGGACCATATGCTTTCATTAGTTTATTCAAGTACATTGGGGTTTGTAATTGATGATTAATGTTAAGAACGGGGTGTTACTTATATACAGTGTTAACTATTGTGTTTATCTATTGTGTAGGGGACAAGTCAGTTTATTCTTGTGACACACTTTAAACTTGTCCATTTACTCCCATTACAGAATTATCCTATGACTTCAATACCAAGTGTTCTTCCTACTGTATATGCTGATCTTTAAACATACTCTCCCAACTTTCATTGGTCCCTAAGTGTTTATTTTCTTATACCCACTACGCTGGTTTATAGTATTACTATAGTCCGTTCATTCTAGCTTGGGCAGAAATCGTAACCCCTAACCTCTGTAACTCAAACAGGACTAGAGTAACCGAGCTAATTTTTCTACCATATAGGAAAACTTGGCTAGGGAATACGTGTATAAATTGACAGCTCATTTGTTCTAGCCCATTTTGAGTTGCAGAGGTTAGAGGTTACGATTTCTGCTTAACCTAGAATGACGGACTATAGTGCCCTAAGCTGCCCTTGGCTGCGACGCTATTCTCCGTGGCAATTCCTTTTGGAGTTGTTTATGGTGTGTATGATGCCCCTCCTGGTACTCAGGGGCATTTGCTTATTGTCCAGGTAATTACAGTTAACCTTCGTCTCATGGGTTAATCCTTAGCCCGTCTAATTTATAATCGACCCACCACAGGCACACCAACCCAAATCGGAATTCGATACTGGACTGGCAGATCCGTAGTCAGAAGCGTTAAGGGGGATGGGCGTATTTATTTCCTCATTTATGTATTTTTTTATTATTTTATTAGTTTCCTCCCTAGCCCTCCATCAAGCTTAAAAAAATATCCGCCCAAGACCCTCCTTCAAGATAAATTTTCCCGGCCAATGGCCGGTTTCTCTTAAATTACAGGCTCGCTATCGCACGCCAAGACAAAATCGACACCTAAATGAAACGAAAAGTCTTAATATGGACAAAGAAATGGGGCGAAAGATCTTAAAATCGCCAAACTAATGGGCCGAACGTCTTATAATCTGAAAACTAATGGGGCTAAACATGAGAAGAAGGGGGACCAGAAAAACTGTCTATCTCTCCTTGATTACTCGTCCGTTAAATATTAAGCAAAATATTGCAGTACCTGTACCAAAGGTCACTAACAGCCATAATGTAGTGCTATGATTTCAGGGTCTGAAATTAATGGATGCGACACCAGTGGTTAGGATGGCATGAGCTGGAACTGCATCCCTTTCAAGCAAATTACATCTAAGTGAAAAGGACATCTAATTTATCATACCAACCTTCAGAAAGTTGTATATACACTTGGAAGGGAATATAGAAGAACAAAAAATCGATAATAAAGCCTACTGAATATTACTAAGTCGTTTTCCCATGGACACAAAAATCGTCTGACCGAATGAAATATCTAACGTATTCCTAATAATGGAGTTAGAGGCTCAGACATTATATTAGTTCGCCTACGTTTCAGGACCAATATTTACAAAACTAAAACTTTAATGGCCAAGACTTCTAAAGCCAGGATATTTATGCAATGATATCCAAGCATTAAAGACAATGTATGTAGTGTACTCCCTAAACAAAGTAAAATGTAAAGGACTTACAATTGAAATATTTTTAGTCATTCGGTTCGTTCTATCTTCTTGCTTACGGAATACTGCAATAGTTTCCGTGCAGATTGAACAACCGTCTTTTGCAATTGTAAATACAAACAACGTTTCCATTGTATCATAAATGAGTCCGGCTAGTGTACAGCATACATAGCGAAGCAATCATCTGTAATTAACCTCTTGACTCAGAGAAGTTCTCCCTCAGGTAAATATAATTGTTTATCTTGAAAGGGGGTCTAGGGGGTGTTTTTCTAAGCTCGATGGAGGTCTACCAAGGACAAATAAAAAATAAATGAATAAATGAATTAATAGACAAAAAATCCAGCCACTAGCCGCTTAAGAGGAATAACTTGATAACAACATTGCAACATAATTATCTTCAGGAATAACTGGATTACCCGTATACACAATATTAGTCACATAAACTTGAGAAGCGTAATTTCCAACACTCGCAGAAAAGAAACAAGGAGGCAAATCCGGATATACGTGACTTTATCTCCGGCACGCGATGTCTCACTCACACAAATTCTAGTCTGGCCTGATATTGAATCTGAATGCAACGGGTGGGAGGTTGTGTGGCAATATAACCTTGGTGTTGCTGTGAGAGGTGTGGAGGTTCTGTTGGTGGTGGAGGTGCTTTTGGTGGTGGAGGTGTTGGTGGTGGTGTTGTTGGTGGAGGTTCTTTTGGTGGTGGAGGTTTTGTTGGTGGTGGAGGTGTTGGTGGTGGTGTTGTTATTGGAGGTTCTTTTGGTGGTGGAGGTGTTAGTGGTGGTGCTGTTGTGGTGGAGGCTCTTTTGGTGGTGGAGGTGTTGTTGGTGGTGGTGTTGCTGTAAGGTGTGGAGGTTGTGTTGTTAGTGTGGTGGGTTTGGTGGTGGAGGTGGTGTAGCTGTAAGGTGTGGAGGCTGTGTTGTTAGTGTGGTGGGTTTGGTGGTGGAGGTGTTGTTGTTGGTGGTGGTGTAGCTGTAAGGTGTGGAGGCTGTGTTGTTAGTGTGGTGGGTTTGGTGGTGGAGGTGTTGTTGGTGGTGGTGTAGCTGTAAGGTGTGGAGGCTGTGTTGTTAGTGTGGTGGGTTTGGTGGTGGAGGTGTTGTTGTTGGTGGTGTAGCTGTAAGGTGTGGAGGTTGTGGTGGAGGTGTTGTTGGTGGTGGTGTAGCTGTAAGGTGTGGAGGCTGTGTTGTTAGTGTGGTGGGTTTGGTGGTGGAGGTGTTGGTGGTGGTGGGGGTGTTGGTGTTGGTGTATGGTGTACATGTTGGTTGTTGTTTTGGTAGTGTTGGTGTTGTTAGAGGTGGTGTTGGAGTATGGTGTAGAGGTTGGTTGTTGTTGTGGTGATGTTGGAGGTGGTTTTGGTGTTGTTATTAAAGTAGAGGTGTTGGTGACGTGATGTTGTTAGGAATGGTGTGGTGGTGGTGGTGATGATATTACTATTGACTATGAATGCAGCGGGTCGGGGGAATGTGTGCAATATAACTTTGGTGCGTGAGTGAGTGAGTGGTGTGTGTGTGTGTGTATGGTGGTTTGTGGAATATAAATGCAGTAGAAGTATTGGTGGTGATGGAATTGGTGTTTTTTATGCTGTTTATGGTTGTGGTTGTGGTGGTGAAAGTGTTATTAGTGGAAGTGTCTGTGTGTATATCTTCGAGTCTGTCTGTTCGTAAAATAGCTTGAGAACAAATATAATGGATATCAACCAAACTTGGTTGGTCTCTTCAGTTGGTACCAAATGGATCCCATTATCTTTTGGTTAACAATTAACCCTCTATGTACCGGCAACGTCTTTATTGTTTGAGCTTGGCTACTTTTAGACGATCTAGGAAAAAGGATATATGGTAGCTGAAAGGATTGATTGCTAGTCTGTAGCCTTTTAGAGGGTAAACTTCATTCCGAACCTGAATGAACCTTTTCGCGCACTGCAGGACGCGATTGTGTCCTTACAGGGATACTTTAAACCTTTGTGACCATCAGGGGTGTTTAGAAACATTTAGTTTAATTACTTCAACCTCTGCAGTTGTATGCATAACACTAATTACTTCAACCTCTGCAGTTGTATGCATAACACTAATTACTTCAACCTCTGCAGTTGTATGCATAACACTAATTACTTCAACCTCTGCAGTTGTCTTTGAGCGAGTTGTATGCATAACACTAATTTTGGAGAGGGAATTATGAGATTAAGTAAACACTATTTATGAATACTAAATGGCCATCCCCGGACCTGAAAGGGTATTGTCTAATAGTTGCCAGAATACAATCAAATGGACGTCACCGGTAGTGAATGGGTTAAAGACACCTCATATATGAACTTGAAATGTTTTTGTTCGTTATGCACGATACTTGAGATCAAAGCTTTTGGTTAGAATAAAAAACATGTATGTTCATCAATTCACCTCCTATTACTAATTCCCTACAATCTCTCTCTCTCTCTCTCTCTCTCTCTCTCTCTCTCTCTCTCTCTCCTACCACTATTACCATAATCAGTGTTCTTCAGAGCTTTCTCAGTGTATACCTCCTTCCTTACGAAGAGTGAAGGGCACCCACCTTTCAACACATTCTCACCCCTATTCTGTTCAACTCTCTAACCCAAGAGTAAACCGATTTCCACAGCCTTTCTCCTACTCAACAAGTAAGCTCTGGAACTCTCTCCTTCAATCTGTCTTTCCCTCATTCTAGACATTTTGACTCTAACGTACCTTGAGTTGGCTCTCTTTCACTCTTTCACTCTTTCAACTTGAGAGAGAGAGAGAGAGAGAGAGAGAGAGAGAGAGAGAGAGAGAGAGAGAGAGGAGTACAAAGGAAATCAAGCAACAACAGATCTAGTGACCCTTCTAGGTTGCTTGTCCTCCAAAACACTGAGGATCACGTGTCCAAACAGTGGCTTAGAGTGGGTAAGGGAACATTGGAAAGGGAATTACTGCCCTGGAACTAATGTCCGTGGCAGGATTAGGAAGTTAGTAGAGGACAGATGGGTTAGTAACTGAGGGGGGGATAAGATAAAGTTATTCATTTACAAACGCAGTCAGTCGCGGGTTTGATGAGAGATATTTGTCTAGGCGGAGTTTAAATGAATCAACGGTGATGCAGTCTATAACGTTTCGGGGAACCCCATTCCACAAGTTGACAACTCGATTGAAGAAGAAATTCTTAGATTCGTGCGAGTTAAAAGATTTAACCAATAATTTTGCAACCGTTTCCCCGCGTGTAATTAGATTGGTCATAGTGAAGTACTTACTACAGTTTCATATTGTCGATGCCTTTGATGATTTTGAACACTTGAATTAAGTCACCTCGTAATCTGCGCTGGGGTTAAAGGAAATAGATTTAATTCTCTAAGACGCTCTTCGTATGGGTTTTTCTTTAGGCTAGGTATCATTTTGGTAACTCTACGTTGAACTCGTTCTAGCTTGTTTATATTTTTGGTAATAAGGGCACCAGGATTGAACGCAGTATTCCAGAAGAGGGCGGACTAAGGAATTGTAAAGGGTTAGGATAACTTCTTTGGATTTATGCTCAAATGACCTGCCTATAAAGCCAATTATTTTGTTTGCCTTCTTAACAACTTCTGAACATTGTTTACTCGGTTTTAGGTTACTCGATATTGTTACTCCCAGATCAGTTTCTCTGTTTACATTCTTAAGCTGAGTGCCATTCATCGAATAGTTTGCTTTCTCATTTAGGTATCCGACATGTAGTACTTTACATTTATCCGCCATTGAAACTCATTTGCCAAATTTGGGCCCAACATGACAATTTATCTAGATTGTGTTGGCATATCGTCAACTTGTTCTTTTGAGAGTACGCTATTTGTAATTTTTGTATCGTCAGCAAATTTTGAGATTGTACAGGTGAGACCCTCATCTATGTCGTTGATGTAAATTAGAAAGAGAATTGGTCCTAGTACCGATCCCTGGGGTACCCCGCTACTTACATTGGTCCATTTAGATGCCTTACCGTTTATGACTACCCTTTGCTTTCTGTTGCTGAGCCAATTTTTTATACATTTCAAACACACCGTCTTGTATTTCCATGCGCTTTTAGTTTTAGCAGTAAACGTTTGTGGGGAACTTTGTCAAAGGCCTTTTGAAAATCAAGGTATAATATCTACAGCTTTACTCTCATCGTAGAGGGTTGAGGATATCGTGGAAGAAGTCTAAGAGGTTTGTTAAACAGGAACGTTTTTTACGAAAGCCGTGTTGAGTATATTTAAGTATGTTATTTTCCTCTAAGTGATTTACGAGTCTGTCTCGTATGACCGTTTCTAGCATTTACATACAACTGAGGTTAAGCTAATTGGACGATAGTTACTGGGTAGGGATTTGCTGCCTTTTTTGAATATCGGTGTTACGTTGGCTAGCTTCCACTGATCAGGCATAGTTCCAGACTGCAAGGATTTATTGAATAGTAATGTCAGTGGTTTGGAGAGCTCATCCTTAGCTTCCTTTAGAACTCTAGGCGAGATTGTATCAGGTTCTGGCGTTTTATTTACCTTGAGTTTATCTAAACAATTCAATACTTCTCTCTCTGTAACGGTGATATTGCTTAGAACATCTGGAATTATCAATCTGAATCGGCGATGGTGTAGGGATATCACTGAGGTCTTCTGTTGTAAAAACTGATGCAAAGAAGGTATTGAGGGCATTACTCATTTGTACTTCGTCTTTGGTGTATTCTCCACTTTCATCGACTAACGGTCCAACAGTTGAAGTAACTACTTTTTTCTTTCTGATATAACTATAGAATTCTTTCGGGTTGTTTTACTTTGATTCGCAATATGTAACTCTAAGGTCTTTTTACTTTGCTTAATTAACTTTTGGCTTTGCGTCGTAGCTCTACAAATTTCACCCGTTCTTCGTCATTTTGTGAGGATTTTAATCTATCATTAGCAATTTTTTTAGCAAGCAGGCAGTTTGAAATATCTTTATTCCACCATTTGGGCTTATTATTTGGCCTGGACGCCGTATTTTCGATAGTATGCAGTCTTGCACTGCTTTTAGGTAAGTGGTTTCGAATAACTTCCAAGATGTATTTATGTCGTTATTGTTAATTAAAAAGCTCCAGTCAGTTTCTTTAAACATAGCTCTAAGTTTATGGAAGTTTGCTTTCTTGAAATTAGGGACTTTTTCGATGCTACTATTTGGTTCGTTACTAGTAAACTTTAAAGTTTAAAGAGAGAGAGAGAGAGAGAGAGAGAGAGAGAGAGAGAGAGAGAGAGAGAGAGAGAGAGAGAGAGAGAGAGAGAGAGAGAGAGAGAGAGAGAGAGAGAGAGCTAGCTATTACAGGCAGCTTTGCCTGTTTGTTTTTCTTTTCTTTTTTTCCCCCAGGATACATAAATTATTATCAGAACCCATATGTGCTAGTTGTACTCAGAGATGTCTGAACCTATGCAACAAAACTATTCGGTGTGAGAGGAACTTCTGGGGCTCAAATTCGAAAGTGTAGATGATGAATTCCCTGCTGGCCAGATATGTTGAAGGAGTCGTTGCACATTCAATATTTCTGGTAAATATTGATATGGAATGTGGAATCCGCCCGCACGAGTTATTGGATTATTTTGATATGTGAGATTTATGTTTATACTTTTATTTATGTGTTCTGTTGTGTTGTCCCTATTTTGGCTCTGTCTTGAGTCCCCCCCCCCCCAAAAAAAAAGGGAAAAGGAAAGAACAAAAAATAGGAAAAGTGGGGATAGGGCCTGATTATACAGAATATAATAGTCACGAGTTTATAGAATATTTTGATGCATGTGGGATTTTTATTTATGCCTTAGTTTAGCTAATATGGTAGAATATTCAAAGTACAATCACGTTGGAAATGCAGATTATCATAAGACCTTTCACCTTACTTCATTGTCAATATTAATACCTTTCGTCCCATATAGTTGTCGAATTCTACCATTTCAAGCGTTAGCGAGTTTTTAATTTAGGATTTTTTTTTTCTAGCGAATAATGTACAAATTTATCTAGAAAGTGTGTTTCTGTGTGTGTGTGTGTAAGTGTGTGTGTGTGTGTGTGTGTGTGTGTGTGTGTGTGTGTGTGTGTGTGTGTGTGTGTGTGTGTGTGTGTGTGTGTGTTTTAAGATATTTTATACAGTAATGCATATATTCACAGTAACCTTTTGTTGCATGTATCACTGTATCTCTTATAAACAAATAATATAGATAAAAACATCTAGCATATCCATTGAAATCCCAGCACTCCCAGTATTTGAATACAGGCAGCTTACACGGATTAGCCATTGCCGGAAGAAGCATTATTTCAAGCGGCACACAGATTACAGTTACGACACGCGTATTGTTCCTTTTTGTGTTCTTATTTTTCGCGCTAGTGGGGCCGGTAACAATGCATGAGGGCAGCCGGCTCTTTCGCCGAAGAGTCCTTTTGCCCATTAGTGTTCACTACTGGCAGGTGTAATAATAATTAATAATTAACGGTTTATTGAGAGATGCGCAGCTCGGGAGCTGAAAATATACATAGAAACAAAGATAACAGTCAAGGTATAGGATGTATCACATACAGCGTACTCTTAATATGAACACATGCACTAAAAACAAACACAAAACACAGATTTAATATATACACTTCACGTACAAGCTCATATGTGTACGTATATTTATATATATCCACACGTACAATCAAACACGGGTGGGTGCATATAAGGTGTACATTAAATTATTATTAATTTATAAAATTAACAATTGTTGGAATAATGGCGCTGTCTTGTAGCGGTCTGTCCGGGGAGCTCTGATAGGGACTAGTCGGTTGTGGTGGCGGACAGCTCGTTGTGGGGCAGGTGCTTCGGCGGGTAGAAAGTGTCGATGTCTTGGGTTGTTCAGCAGTTTAGTGCCAAATTGCTGGAGTTGCTGTTTGTGGAGGTCTGATACGGTGGAGAGGTTAAGAGGTTAAGTGTGTGTGTATCCGTGTGTGTGGGTGGGTGTGGGTGTGTGTGTTAGTGTGTGTGTGTGTGTCCGTGTTTGTGTGTGTGTGTTAGTGTGTGTGTGTGTGTGTGTATGTATGTATGTATGTGTGTGTGTGTGTGTGTATGTATGTGAGTGTGTATGTGTGTGTGTACTCTACCCTCCCCCTAGCTGTCACTACCACCATAAGCGGCTTTAACAGTCTCACGCGGTTGGAACGTTGGGCCGTGTGGACTTTGTTGCTTTGGTCCACTGGCTAGAAGGTGGATGTGTGAGTGAATTAATGAGTGAATAGAGGGGTGGGTAGATGAGTAAGTGGGTAGATGGGTAGGTCCTGCCTGTTCCATAGTAAAGCAGTTTAAAGTTTCACATATTAAGGGTGGATGGGCGTATGTATTTGCTCATTAATGTATCATTTTACTATTTTTTAGTTTATTCCCTAGACCTCCACCAAGCTTATAAAAACACCTACCCAAGACCCTCCTTCAAGATAAATTTGTACATTTTCGATACAAAATAAATGTCCCGGGCGAAATCCGGTTCATCTTAAATTACAGGCTCGCTATCGCTCGCCAGGAAAAAATCGACCCCTAAATGACACGAAAAGTCTCAATATTAAAACCAAATGGGGAGAAAGGTCTCAAAATCGCCAAACTAATGGAGCGAACATCTTAAAATCTCTAAACTAATGAGGCTATATTTAAGGGACAAGGGGAGTCCGAAAAAACAACAACCATTGCCCCTTAAGTGGATTAAACAGTTATGAGGTTGAACTGCGTTGACGTTTGGCTTAGTCCACAGATTAAAGGGTGGCTAAGCGGGTGTTTGGGTGGGTGGGTTAGTAGGTGGGTAAGGTAGTACAGGGGTGTGTGTGTAAGTGGGTGGGTTAGTAGGTGGGTGTGTGAGAGTGTGAGTGAGTGTTTGAATGGATGGGTGGGTAAGTGGTTAAGGTAGAAAATGAATGGGTGAGTGAGTGGGTGATTATATTCTTGGCTATATGAGTGGTTAAATGATTGGGTGGGCGACTTATTTGAATAATTGAGTGAGTGGGGATGAGTGACTGAGGGAATGGGTAAGTGTGTGTGTGTGTGTAATTCACTCACTTGTTCGTCAAGGGGAATCCACGCAATGCGAGCTAAGCTCATTATTATCGCGCCTCCTCAACTGGGAATATATTGCGTGAAATGCATGTAAAGTGTTTATGTATCGTTGGAATGGCTGTGGATGTGTGTGTAGTCTGTATTTAAGCCAATTGGCGAAATTTGGAAACGAAGGCTTAGGGTTAATCTGTATGGTACCATTCTCACTACGGTACCAGTCTCACCCGAAGGCTTAGGTTAACCAGTAGCTTAGGTTGACCAGTACGATACCCATCTCACCTTGTAACCGATCACCAAACCCAGATGGGACGTCACAACTTCGTCCACTTATTCCAGGTGCCTATTTATACTGCTAAGTGCCAGAGGCTACACCGTTGAGGAGACTTGCCCAAATGTCGCGTACCCGCCGGGTCTCGAACCCGGGACCTTCTGGTTGTGAGCCAG